>VZTX01026593.1:0-69996 GCA_013400915.1 Pardalotus punctatus | reverse complement strand
CCCCGCGGGTGCGGGGCGGAGCGGGGGTGAGTCAGCCTGGAACCCGCGTCCCGCCCCCCGCGCCCCACGCCCCGGGCAGCGGCAGCCGCGGGCTCCGGCAGCGATGCCCGGGAGGGAAGGGGCGCAGTCGGGCCGGGCGGGGGGACGGAAAGAGCCGGGGGAAAGAGGTCCCCAGCCGCACCGAGCTCGGCAGGCGCGGAGCCTCTGCTGGGCGTCCCGCAGCACCGAACTCTTTCGGCTTTTTTCGTTTGCTTGAGTTTTTTTATCTAGAAAATGTCTAAAAAGTAACGCGGTGTCCTAGGAGGGAGGGAAAGCTCCGTCCCGAGGCAGCCCTGCGAGGGTGCGCCGCTGTCCACCTGCCCAGGTGTGCCCAGTCCACGCGTGTCCGCCTGGCAGGGTTTGATGCCGCGGCGGAACCAGTGCCGCTGGAGCAGCGAAGTCACAAAGAATCTTAACTGATACAATCGAGCGTCTCACTGCTTTTTCAACTTTTAAACATTCTGCATCTAGTTGGCAATGTCTCTGTGTTGTCGTCTGGGACGATTATCGGTGACAAAGTTATTGCTCCACCCTGTAAATACTTCAGTGCCTCCTTTTCTGGTTTTGGGGTGGTTTTTGGTTTTTGGGGTTTTATTTGTTTGGTGTTTTTTTTTTTTTTGGTTGGATTTTGTTTTGGTTTTTTTTGTACTAGGAATATACCCTTACTCTCAGCCTTATGCTCCTCAGCAGCGCCTCTAGCACCTGGGTCTGGAGGTTCCTTTGGCACCTAACTGTCCACACTGCAGTTATCCAGGAGATATTCATATCAAAGATACACATGATTGAACTGGATTTAGCAGCTGATTCATGCCAGGAGGTATGACTTAATTCTGATGCAGTGTTTTAGCACCCAAGCCTAGAATGTCTCATGAGGAAACCTCAATGCTTCAAGGGTCTCAGAATCTGCAATGTCTTGCTCAGTTTTGTTTTTTCTGATACACCGTTAACAGAGGAGAGAGTAATATAACATTTATTGTCAAAATCGGGAACTACTTTACAAATGGCAATAAATACAGCACTTTACTCCTGATAATACCATTCTTTCACAGGTTTATATTAGGCTGTCTAATTATCATCTTCAGCTTTTAACAATTCACTGGCACTTTATGCAGGATTTAAGCAGATAGAAGCAGATCCTATCAGTGACTGATGATAGGATTTGAACTCATTTAACTCGTTAGGATAAAGCTCAATGATTCTGTCACTGTAAGCCTTTGTTTTGTCAGGTATTATCTTTGGAAATTGCATATTGAGTGCAAAGTGCCTTACCACTAAACGTCCTGGAATTATAAACTACAGAGATGACTAAATTAATAATTGCAGTTATTTCTGTCTCACAAGAAGGGTTTTAGCATACACAAACACAGCAGTTTTTAAGGCCATGACAAAAAGATTTAAGTGCAGAAAACAGTTCTGCATCTCTCATTGAGATTTCATAGTACAATTTATGTACTCACACTTCTCACAGATGTGCAGCTGGGACTGTGGCTGATCGATGGGTTTTCCTGGGATTGCAGTGGGTTTTTTTCTCTACTTTTCTCAATGAGACCAAACTGTAAATGGCAATGGAGGATTCAGATGCCAGTCAAGGATAACAGGGCCCAAATCTGCCAGCTACCTTTGTAACAAGGCTCAGTTACGGCAAATTTGACACAGATAGAAGGAAACAAAATGCTAGCTGAAGTACTTGCCATAGTTTATGAATCTAGTGGTGATGCTTTCTTATGAATGATATCGTAGACCCCATGTGACTTGTACACAGATAATAGTGAGGAAACAAGTTGACCCACTATGGGCATTCACTGCACTTTAATACTTTTTGATTACAGCTCCTGACTTGAACATTCCACACATACTTCTGCTTTGCCCAGGTTGTCATTAAAAAAAAAAAAAAAATCCTAAAAGCAAGATGAACAGAACAACCACTTTTATTCATATCAATGGCTTTACCTGCCACGTACATATCTGGAGATATCTCTAATATCTCTACCACTTAAAAAGAGAGGCAGCTTGTGGCAGTGGTTTGTGTGTGTCTGCCCCACACAGGGTGGTGACAAATGCTTTGATAGGTTGTTACCTTGGTTTTTGCTGACAGCAGAGCAGAGAGGCTTTGGGTTCCTGATATGAGTCTTAGGGCCCGAGGAAAGACTTTTGAAATGAGCTGTAGTCCTGGCAGGGAGAATGAGTACAGAACGGTATCAACGGTTCCTCTGGGTTTGAAATCTGCCACAATATGTGTCACGTATTATTGCTTTCTGCCATGCTCAACTTCTGCTTCACTTGCCACCCTCAGGCTCTGTTGCTCTCCTCCCTCTTCCAGCTCTTTACTTCTCTATTTCCACTTTTCTCTTGCCTGTTACCAACCTTCTCTCTGTCCTAAGGCAACCACTCTGATCTCTGAATGGGGATGTGAAAAGGAGCACTGAGATGCAGCTTTGTTTTGTTCTATGCTCACTTCAGTCTCTGGCGGCTGAGCAGTTCACAGAGAAGAAAATGTGTCAATGCCTTCAGCCTGAGGACACTGAGCAGAGAAGGGACATTGAGAAAACGTAATTGCCAAATTCTTTCTTGATTTAAATTGTGGGATGTTAATAGTACAAGAGACGCTCCTCTGCCTGCAAAGTTGCTGCTTTCAAGTTGACTTCATGTCTGTCTGCTTGTGTGCTGCCACTGTGAAGAACAACTCTTTAATATGAACTCCTCTAAAGGTGGTTTGAATTAGCATATTCTGCTCGGCAAATGAGGAATGTACGCAGAGTCAGTTACCACAGCTCAGCTGACAAGCTGTAACTTGAGAACATGCTCTGTACGGGGGACAAATTTGAACAAATCTTAAAGGCTAATCAAAGGCACCTCCTGGAAGAGCAAAATGATCATTCTGCAGAACTTCAGATTCCTGCTCCAAAAGCATTGTATGTTCCAATTAAAAAAAAAAAAATCACCACCAACTTGTGAGATATTGGTTAATGCTAGGCAAGGAAACTTCCTTTTTATGGACTATTGCTTCAGGAATGATTGAATTTTGGAAGCGGCTTTCCAAAACGCTCCTGCCTAGGGCAGGAAAACTCCATCCTGAATGGTTCAAAACTCGGCAATGTTTTTAAGAGATTGAAGAAACTTGTAATGAGAAGTACTGAGCAATCAACTCCAGGAGGCATTACTTGTTTTTTCATAAACTAATTTAAAGGTACAAAATCATATGCTGCTTTTCTGTTTTTATACTCAGACTTCTATAAAGCTGCTTTCTTCTGATGTCAAAATCCCTATTTAAACATTTTTATGTATTATATATTCTAACAAATGTTTACCACATAGGTCTTTGTCACTTTTAGTCTGTAAGTATAAAACCTCAAAAGAACACACTCTTTACAACAGTAGCTTAATTGATATGAAAACTACTGAGACATTTGAAGTGAAATGAGTCAGAATGACATTGTGTTTGACAGATAGTAAATGACAGTAGTGCTGTTTCAGCAAACACCACATTTGTAATATCATTAAAATCATTGGGAAGTAAAGATATTAAAATAATTATAGGAGTTTTGTGTGTCAAATATCAGTCTCAGTCAGTCACTATAAATGAGTATTTACTGCTGGTAGAGTTGAATATTTTACATACCCATTCTTCCTATAACATCATTAACCACGTTTAACTAAGCTGCTGCCAGTGTTGAGTGTTACTCTCAGCTCTGGCACTTGCAATTGTCTCATTACAAGTACTTTTCAGCAATATCTTTTAGTCTAATCGAACAGTAATTTATTCACCTCCTTACGTACTACTAAAACTTCAGATCTCCCCATTTATCATGTGAAAATATCCACAAATAAAAGTAATTCCGCACTAGTCACACAGAAGTGAAGTCTAAGGAATAAAATGGTTAGGGGAAAATTGATTTCTAGATCTTAACATATGTTTTAATCCATGGTGATAGTAAAATGAATTTTAAAAGGAGGTACAAATTATACTACTTAACGTGTAATAATCCTAGTGATATCCTGAACAAATTTAGTTCTGGTGTTTTTATTAAATGCTCGATTCCTTAATTATTACATCTTTGTTCAGATCTCACCTCTCTTTATTTTAGTAACAGACAGAATGAGATATCAGCAAAGGGAACCAAGTATTTTCTATGGTTTCAGGAGCTCACTAGGAAGTACCGGATTAGTCTTAAAGCTGAGACAGAAACTGGTGAATAAGTAGAGATAACCAGAAGTTAAATAGTATCAAATTTTTTTTTTTTAAAGTTCTACTACCTGAAATGTAAATGGTAAGCAATGTTCCTGTTCAACTGTATCATTTCTTGAGTGGGCTGGAGAGGAAAGGAAGTGTGATACATCACAGGGATGTGAAACAGTCCTGTGGGATGCCAAGCAAGTCACATCTTCCTTTCTGTGCTCCACATACATCTCCTCACCCATTCACCTGATGGTCTCACTTTTTCTTAATGACATCCATGTCTTAAGCAGGTGACATAAATAGAAAGCCAGGTCTCAGTAGGAGTACAGACAAAGCAAGAAAATGTTTTGCAAGGGAAGGCTTCTGTGTACATCTGTAATACGGATTTACATGGGAGCACATTTAGTCCCGTAACAGTGCTAATTGCCACAGTTCTATGTCTTCTGGAAATAAAGATGCCTAGCAGTACCTCCTGGTTTTCACAAGATTATGTGAGCACTGAAAATGTATCTAATAGGGGATTCATGTTCTCTTTTATAGAGTTTATCTGCAAAGGCAAACTGACCTAAGTTGGACAAGCCAAGCAGGAGCTCTCTGTTTCACCCCCTCTATGCTGTAGAAGCCACAGCCCAGAAATTTGCCATTTCTTTTCTGTTTCCTGGAAGGCTGCCTGTGAAGTATCAAATCACTTAACACCAAACTCCCCTGTCTGAACTAAACTGCTGAGTGTCTGTAGGACAAAATCAATGTGTGTTACTGCTGAGAAGCCACAGAGCTAGCTGGCGGAAGGAGTCTTGCTCTAGACCCACAGGCTTTTAACCAATGTTTAAGATGTGTTGATTGAGTGCATCCAACTGAGCTTTAAGCAACACTTAAAATGGTGGCTTTTTACTATTCCTAAGTTACCCAAAATCAGTTTTATTCTATGTTTCTTTCTCTTGGTAAACTTAAGGGTAGCCATGGGTCACATAAGAAGAATGAGAAGAATAATGGAGAAGCACAGCCTTTCCCACAGAAAAGGCCCAGTGAGAACAGTGAGAATGCACATGAGGCCCAGAACTGCAGGAGAGAGGATTGCCTTCTCTTTCTTCCTCGTTTCTCTAGCTCCATTCATGAGAGATGCCAGCATGTCAGGAAGCACAGTTTGAGCAATGTCCTCCCCTTCAGATTTCAGTGTATCTTTGTTCTTGATGCCTGTGCAAGGCACACATGTTCTCTCAGTTCTGATACACAATGCCATTTAACTCTTCACCTCTTGTGGACAAGCAGGTACACAATGGCAGGTCAGATCCCAGATACCCGAATGATCTCTTCATTGTAGTCGTGTGCCATGTGTTCTGTTCCAGGAGACCAAATAGAGAGACTTCATGTTTCCTTCTACATTCACAGTGATTCAAAGAACAGTTTATTTCCTCCATACTCAGACACCATTATTTCATGGTTTTTTGGATGAGGTAACAAAATTTTTCACATTATTTTTCTGCCACAGAGATCATGTGTGACTTCTTTTTATTTTATCATTTTTTATTTATTTTACCATTTTTAATGCTATGCTTGTTGGAATACTCCTAGTATTAATTTGTTTAGTACATGATATGGAAGACTGATTTCATAAAAAATTTTTAGGTATTATAGCTCCAGTTAGACACATATGGAGGTTTAAATAGATTTTTGGTCCCTGACTGGATTTTAGTTGGTTTTAGTTTGGTGGGTTGTTGTTTTTTTAGTTGGTGGGTTGTTTTAGTTGGTGGATTGTTGTTATTTTAGTCTTAGAACAGAAGGAGGTAAAAAACAAAAAAAGGAGTTGAAAGATATTACATGCTTGTATGTTTCTGAGAGGTTAGTTTAGGAATCATATTTAAACAAGGAAAAACTACAAATCCTATTCTGTCTAATTTGGTTACATCTCTGATTATTAATGGACTTGAATAACATTAGTGTTGCATTTACTGATAAAAATAATAGGGTCATGCGACACAAAGATCTTGCAGACATTTCGAGTGCAATAATTTTTTTTAACAGACTCTCTCTTACTGATTCCCTTCTAGGGGACATCACGAATGTCAGAGATACAAGGATGTTCTTCCTCCTTTAAATGTGCTATAAAGATGTCTCATTCACACCTTCACATTACTCACTTCATGGGTTTAGCTGCTTGAAACAGAAGGAAAAAAAATATTTTGCATGAGAATGTGCAGCTCTATGACAGCTGTGTAGACTGTCAGGGACTCATTTTCTAGCCCAGAGGTGAGGGCTGGAGAGGGTTTGTAATGGAAATTTCCTCAGTTTGTGGATTTATAATCCCTCTTACAGTCCTCTGCCTAGTCTGCTTAGATAGGCTTTGTGCAGGGAGAGTCAAACTTCTGCCTTATTTTCTAGCTGAAGAGCTGAGAAGATGATGAGGGATAATCCCAACAGTTCCCATGTAATTGCAAAGTTTGTAATTGTGATATGGCAGCAGGAGAAGTGAAGTGTGTGCTGCCATGCAGCACTGCCGGCATTTCACACAAACATCAGTCAGGAAAGTCAATAATGTTTTTTTATCATTATTTGGTTTAGATACATGTAAATCCAGCCCTATCAAGAAGAAATAAAAAGCCATGGAGACTCAAGGACTAAAGAAGTTTTTCCCCAAGAGTAAAATTACTAAAATTCTCACTAAGTAAAACAAAAATCAGTCTGCACTACCAAACCTCATCTGCCACTAAGAAATTACATAATATACTGCTAACATCATGACTGTATAAATTACATGGTACTTTCACATGTGACTTAGAGATTATACTACTAGTGTATGAAAAAAGAATTAAACTTCCAATTTTTTAATTGAGGACGAACTACTGTGGTATGTATTATAATATTAGATACACATTCCAAAACAATGACAGCAGGTTCACTTTTTATTGCTTTTGCCCCAACAGGTGCAAAAATATTCATTTAATCAAAATCATATAGATGCACAAAGTCTTTTTTAGAAAGTGTACAGCTTTGCTTTCATTCCTGTAACACAGAATATGTCCTCACTTTTTTTTTAGCTGAAGTACAGAATCAGGTTTATTATGTTTCGCTGATGTAACTCCATGGGTAAAATCCTGGCTTCATTGAAGTATATGTCCTCACTCCCATGGATTCAGTGGGGCCAACATTTCATCCTGTGTCTGTAATCAATTATTAAAATGTAACAGGGTCCAATGTATGACTACATCGGAAAAAAATTACAGTAAAATACTTTGAGTAGTTTGCAAATATTTTGGAGACTTGAGTCTCAGGCATTAGAGCCTCTCCTAGTTACTCCTAGAGAAAACATTTACATAACTTGTATGTAGGTGAGTTCCAGATTGAATTTTTTAATCATATTCAATATTTGGCATTAAAAAATACATCAGTTTTAACTTAATCTCTTTCTGAATGATTCGCTTTTTAATTATGCAACTTTTTTTGCACGTTTTCTTCTTTGGTTAAAAGAGAGAAATATTCAAATATCTTCACTTTTGGAATGGAAACAGTCATTAATCTTAGATGATAATACAAGAAAAGACAGATAAATATTTGCAGGTCATTTATTTTATTTTACAATGCATTAAGTTTATCTGCAAACTTCAGCGTAGTAGTGTGAAAAAGAAGAAATGACATATGAAAGCAACAGAAAATTGAGAAGTAAAACAAAGACACAGTACACATTTTGAACTTGATTTCCCCTTCTTCCCCTCCCCATACAGATCAAGCAACACATTGTATGTGACAGTTACATTTGCAATGTAATTTTCAAGACAAACAAATTTTAAAAGTCTTCTAAAATACAAGGCACATGAAATGCAGTGAAATTTTCACTGAGGGGTTTTTCTTACATATTACACAAAGTCATAAATTAGACACTTATTCAGACATAGCTAAACTTCAGCTAATAGCAGCACTAGCCACCAAATTAACATGATATGTAAATAAGCAAGAAATTGAATTTCAGACTTACCTGATACCAAATGAGAGCGTAAATTAACTTCTTCTGTTGACAGTTATATATTTCCTTTGTAAGAATAAGAATAAAAGTAAATCTCCGGAATATTTGTCAGCATAAAAGTCTCACAGGGCCCTGTCAATAAATTACAAGGAAGCATGGATGGGTGGGGGGCCTATATGAGCAAATAATAGGGAAGCATAGAAATTAAATATCATCCTTCTAGCTCAAAAAAAAAATCCCTCTTAACTTCAATTTTACCTTAATAACCACCATGCAAACCTGGCAGAGAGTACCCATTGTCACCTCTTTTATAGTTGGAATGGACATATCCAAGTTTGAAGAGAAATCAGAATGGGAAATAAAACAGCTTTTCATAGTCTCTGCTGGTAGAGAAGATGAATGCACTTATATATCCAGGAGGGATTACCTAGCTACTTTAAGCAAAAGGCACCTCTAAAAATCTTTCAGCTGTAGTAAGGTTTACTAGAAATGCCTTTAGGAAATAAAGGTGCATCGTGGAAGAAGGGAGAACTTGTTTTTCTGAAGCTGTACTTCTAAAGAGTTTCAAGTATTGTTTCAGTAGTGAAGATAAATAGCTAATGTCAGGAAAGAAAAACAACACAACCCTTGCCAGAAGATCCAATGACGCTCAGCACAAGGTAGCATGAAATAAACAGTGCTGTAAAGATCACAGGGCTAGAATGGAAATTAAATGGCCAGACAGTGATAGAGTTGGCTCTCTTTAACAAAAATACAAAGGGAAAAGAAAAATAAATGCAACATCTTATTTGTGTGCAGGATAGTAGAATAAAGGAACGCAATTACAACTGATTGAGACATCAATTTGTTTGTGGAAAGCCCTAAGAGATGGCAAAAAGCCTGCTGGAAGTGCAAGGGGAAAAAAAAGACTTGTGCTGAAATCCTAGACGTGGTGATTCTCATACAAGTTTTCTATTAATTGCTGACCCAGTGTTTACATCCCAGCTTTTCACCACTGGGAAGGACATATAGGCAACAGGTACAATGATCAGAGACCATGAAGAATTGTTGTGAGTTACTGAAATATATACACAGAAAAATGCCAAGGCTCTCAATGCCTCAGGAATGAAATAACAAGGAAAAAGTTTGTCTAGAACTCTGCTGCTGTTGTTTCTAGGAAAGAAAGAGTAATTTTGAAACAGGGAGCTAAGCACTTCTTAAGGAGTTTAATTTCTTTTGGAAGCATTGGTCTTGCAAGTGGAGCAGAAAATAGCCAGGCAAAGTATGAGATGCAGTATGTGGGGAGGTCTTCAGGGAATCAGAGAAGAAATAAACTGATCAGAGCTAACGAGGATATTATTAGATACTTGGCCATACCAAAGTCAAGCTTCTTCAAAGGCAGCAAATTCTAGCATCTAATTATATTCTTGTTTACCACATAGAGAAACACATTATAATTTTCACTCTGTAACTGGGAACTTCTTTCATGTATATAAGCACTGGCTTGCAGTCTGTCAGAGCATGTTTAGAAAGTTATATAGAAATGAGAGAAAATACACAAAGTTGTTCAATTTCAAGTGATAAGTTTTAAAGACTTGTAAACTGAAGGAAAACACATTGAATTTTTTGGTCTAAAATATCTCTTAAAAACTACTATCTCATCATTCAGGTTTTTTTGTTCTTAAACATATGGTAGTTTTTAAAGGTATCTACAGACTGTACCTGCACAGACACAGCCTGTATGGGGTAATGCAAACTCTGAGCCAAGCCTACAATCAGAGATATTAACACAAGTGATTACACTGATGGAGTGAAGCCACTATTTTTATCTTACCTGAGATAAGGCACACAGGATATAAATTGCTGTTCAAAAGTCAAGGCATAGATTAAAAAAAAAAAAAATTACAAGGAAAAAAAGAATGAAAGAAACATTTTATTTTAAAGGTACAGCAGGACTAAAGACTAAAGATGATGGGAAATCATATTAGTCAGATATTCTGTCCCTACAGTAGTCCAGAAGAACACAATGGGAGGGAGACACAGCACCTCTCTCAGGGCTGGGAGCTGCAGAGCCAGCTGAGGCTGCACAGCTATACATGGAGCTGCCTGTGGCCTAGGGAACCATGGCCAAACCAGCTTCCATCAAACCAATTAATAAAACCTCTTAATCCCCTTATCCCACAGGACACCTAAGACATATTTGCCAAAGACACCTAAAAATAGCCCCTCAGCACCACTCCTGCCCTTGTCGCTGGTGCTCCGAGAGCTGCAGGTCCCTCATCCTGCAGGGAAATACCACCAAAGTCTGGCAGCCATACAGAATTAAAATGTGGGAGTTGTAAAACTTTTTGACCAAAAATTGCTTTCATTTATCTTTTGTGCCTTCCCATGTGGTGAGCATCAGCCGATGTGTGTGTCCAGAGACCAAGAGCCAGACCTGGTTGCTGCACTGAGTTTTTGTCACAAGGGCTGTGTTTAGCTTTGACAGATCCTACAATTTTAAGACATATTTCTCTTCCTGTTGTTTCAGACTTGTGAGGCTCTGGATCAGAAGCAGAGCTCAAGTTTTTTTACCTCTGCCACTTTTGGGATTGAAGATGAAAACACTCAAAGGTTTGCATGGGCATCCCAGCACAAAGCCAACTGTAACCCCTGTAATATGCAGATTGCTGGGATCCCTTGCAACTGCCAAATTTAATATTTTAAAGCAAAGTGCTGGCTCCCCTGAAAAGAGCAGTAAAAATTCTGGTGATTTGGATGGGGGTAAGACTTCACCCCTGAATCTGACAATAGAAATTCTCACCGACCCACCTCAGCTGCTGACTTCAAGCAACACAGACCTGCAGCAACTGTCTCTGATAGAGTGAGAAAAGGCAGATTTCTCAGCTGTGAAAGATTAGATTTATTGCAGACTTCTGAGCAAAATGTATCTTCCTGTTTTTGTATTCTTTCCTATAATAAACTCTTCAAAGACAAGAAACAAAACTTTAAAATCAGAAATTTTGTATCTAAGTCTAGATATAAATGTCAAACAGAACCACCATAAAAATTGTGTGTATTGTTATGTGGCATTGCCTTCTAATCTAAATTACCTCCCCTTTACATTGTTAGTCTACTTGCAACATTTTATTGCTCATATTTTCAGAAATTTCACCAAACAGACTCGCTAAAAAACGTGCTGGTTTTAAGCTAAAATGTTAACATTACTTGTATCAACATCTCAGCTACAGAAGTCATAGTAGGTCCATTGATTTCTGCACAGTTACAACTACTACCCCTAATTAAGGTACTGAAATCACAAAATAGTTTTAATTTGATAACTTCATAAAGTTCCTTCACTTAAGACAGAGAACAGCATTAAAACTTTAGAGTATAAAATGCTTATTTTTCTTTTTATAAATAAAATCTGCTGTGCTTTCAGTACATGCTCCATCCCAGCATTATTCCACAAACACAAGGTGTTCTAGAAGGTGATCCCTCCCCAGCTTCTCCAACATAGCTCTGCAAGGTACACGATTTATCATCAGGTTATTTGGAACTGTCTTTAATAGGTGCATCTTACCATTTTCAAGATACAGGTTAAGACTCAAGCTCTGTTTCATCTCCAGTGGTAACAAGTTCTGTAGCTCCAGGCCTTCTGTCAAGAATGCTTGTGCTGTTCCCCACCAGTTACATCACCCCGTTCATCCCAATTACATATACTGCAGCTGATGTAGTGCTTTAATAATTTGTTTTATTTGTGCACTGATTAAAAATTTCTAGATCAAACATTTAATGAAAAGCTCTCCAACCTGACAGGTTTGCTGCTGAATGCAGTCATTTACAACTCAAACCTTATAATAACCAGAGCAAGTGTTGGAAAAGCTGTTCATGCCAAATGCTCAGCAACTGACATATATAATCTTATATCTTTTCATTCAGGCTTTTTTTTTTTTTTTTTTTTAAAATCTGAGACCTAATTATATTGGTTGTAACTGTTCTGAAATGAATGGTGGCAGGAACTAATACTTGTTTATTTTCTTTCCTGACAAGTGCTCTGAGTAAAAACAGTTTCTAGACATGATGGAATGACTTTTCCTATGACTCAGACACATTCAATGAAATAAGGTTTGAAGAAACTGGAGCTGGTTTTCTGTCTAACAATAGTAATTGAAAATACCCAGAACTTGTAAGTATTTATACCATTTAGAAATGTCTGACAAAAGCTACATAAGGAGGACAAAAAGTCTCCAGCAAACAAGCTCTTGCCCTGTGCTCTTTTCATTTGAGTGAGATATTGCACTAATTTACTTGGGCTTATGTCAATTAAATGAATTTTTCTTTTCAGTTTGATTTTCTATGTAATTTTTAATTTACAGATGACACTTTAGGTAAACAGTCATATTTCCAATTGGCAACATATTTAATGTTTTTCACAACTCCAGGGCAAATTCAAGTTTTAAAATATACTGCTTGGTAATATAAGAAAGGCACATAAAGCTTCATGTTTATGTCTGTGTTACAAAGCTCTAACGTACTTTTTGCAAGCTGCTTAGCTCCCAGTATTTCAGTTATTTCATCTTTTCTAAGAGTAAGCTACCCAGTTTGGTTCTGTTTTGAAAAGAAGTTATCCTATATTTTTGTTATTGCTCTGCAGCAAGTGGTTTAAAAGAAACCAAATATCAGTTAAATATAATTTGAAAACTTAGTAAAGTGTGTGATGAAATGAGATATATACCTGGTAATTTAAGTACAGCAACTACAAAGGCTTGAAAACCTGCTCAGGACTTTAAACTAATTTATTTAATACCTTTTTCTATATTCTTCCCTCATCCCTAACAGCACAAGCATATTTTCTGATCCCAGGAAAACACTCAGGCTTCCAGCTGTATTCCTGCAATTGTAATTCCTACCCCTTGGCCTTTCCCCAGGTATCTCACGCTCAGAACACGCAAGGTGTATCAGCTGCCACGCACACCCCGTTGGTTTTCCTTGCTCATGCTGCCCATCTGCTCTCGCTCTGAAATCTCTCAGTCAATATTTCCACACAAATGCCATCTCTGGGCAGCCTTTCTGCGGCGTCTGCTGCAGAGTCCAGCTCCGAGCAAGAACTGAACTCTCCCAGTTTGGGGATGGCTAGGATCACTGACAACATCGCACCTCGGGAAAGAAAAGATCCCAACGTCGTCCGTGACTGCTCGCAGGGCTCGGGCTCGCTGAGTCCCAAGAGGCCGGGAGAGAAGAGGAGCGACAGCGCGCTGGGCTCTGCGCTGGCTGCCGGGCCATTCCCCATCGCAGAGCTCCCTCTGCTGCCGCTCCCGCGCCGCCGCTCCCGACGCGGCTCCGCCGGGATCGCCCGCGGCTCCCCGAGCAGCGCCGGGAAAAGCAGCCCTGCCGCGTTCGGTGCGGAGGCACACAGGAGAAGCTGAAGGAAAGCAGGTTTTTACCACACAATTGTGCTGTTACGGAATTTATGACTGATGGCCGGTATAATTTGTGAAAACATCCAGACCTTCGGAGTCTGCGTTGTTCGCAAAGGAACAGTTACAATAAGTTTTCCCAGATTATTAAAATACAGCCTGGCCTATGGGATGGGTTTTGGACTAAAAGGGCACGTGAAAACCACCCTCGATAAACTGGGCCCTGAGGCAGACCAAAAGTCCCATAAACAGAGCCCACAGCCACCTTTCCTCACACCCCTGAAATCCATCACATCTGAGGAGCTCACTGCCTGCTTCTTCACCACCATCACCACCACCACCACCACCACAGAGATTTGTAGATGGATTTCCAAAATGCGGTGAAATGAGAGGTGGATCTGAGGGAGGGAGGTGTTTCAAAGGGACTTGGAGTTAGCCCTTCTGAAGAAATGGTGAGAAGGGTTTTAAACTCAGGCTTTCAAGGATGAGTGGGAACAGCATACCTGTTCCCTCGCTCTGCATTCAGGTGATGAAGCATTGGCCTCCCAGGCACAGCCCAGCTTGCTCTGCAGGGGCTTGTGCTGTGCTCAGCACTGCAGTGCCTCAGCACCTGTCAAAGGAGCCACATACACCATCCTGACCTCTGCTGAATGCATTTCTCTCACCCATCCCAAACATCATTCACCTGTACAGAACCAATATTTCTAATTACAAACCCGAACACCTCTAGCTCTGCATGTAAATGCTACATTTTAGTTTGTTCTACATTACTACTCAGTATGGCAATACTTAAAATACTGCTTGCACTAAGGTGTCTGAAATATATTAAGGCCAGATGTCACAAACGATGTGTAAAGCATTGACAAAGCATGTTGTACTTACAATACTCCAGGAATTTTCAAGTAACTAAAAAACTATTCTGCAACAGCAACATAACACAGCATAGGCATCTACTACTTATGCGGCAATTGATCCTCTGGAATTGCACTACTCCCTCCCCCAACTACAGATAATTCTGGATAAATAGCATAGATGAACTTCATGTAGGTTTCAGACATACAGGGTAGTGGAGATTGTACTGCAGTTCATATAATCCTTGCCATTAACTAATCTGTTCCTAATATCTCTGTATCAATAGACACCTATACTAGGCCACCCTCAACCTAAGAAAGTGACATCTCTTAGTATACATGTCCTGTGTGCAATGGAAAAGCACAAGGCAAATCCAGGTTACATTGACAAAGCTGGTATGTCTGGATGGAGGGGTACATGACTTGTGCAAGTATCCTAGCTTTGTCTTGAAACCAAACGTAAGCTGTGAGTTCAGCCTCTTACTAGGATGCATTGGCTCAGACAGAACATGATGCTGATAGGATTCTGCTGTCTCTGATTTTGGTCATCCTTACACCAAGCACCTGCGCTGTGCTTGTAGTCAGTCTTAAGCAAACTTGGAGATTTGGATTGAAATAGGGAGTTTATGAAGCTAACTGGCTTGGATTAATGCTCAGCCTGCATATAAGCCTTATATGCTCAGCCTGCATATAAGTGACACCACTGAAAGACCCAAATGGAGTTATTCCAAAGACCTTTTCAACAGCATTGTTGAAAGACAAAACAAAGCCTCAAAATCAAGCTTAAGTTCCCGGAACTTATTTTCTTATGGGTGTTCAATTAAAATTCATTTGTTTTCTGTTTATTTGTAGATGACATTTTTGTTATGCTGGAATTTTATTGTATGGTGTCCAGCTTCCAGAGAACAAAGGAGTGTGTTTATAGAACTCTTACCTATAATTAGTGTCACCCAGTTAAACAAAGCACCTCTGTTTTATAACTGCCAAAACTGTCACGATTTTTTTCAGAATGAATTTTAGTGATGGACTACTTGAGCAACAGTTTCTTTTAAAAGTAGCATAAAAGTGTATTACTACTCCAGACCTGCTATTCTAACCAGCCATATCAGGAGGCAGTCTCTGTCCACAGTGCCAGAGCTCAGAAAAATGCTTCCTCCATTATATTTCCACTTAATTATTCTTGTACTTTTCAATAACTTTGTGTCATAAAATCATGGCATATAGTCGATTTGGATTAGCTTTATCCTACCAGGTTATGACAGACTTTCAGTCTAGTCATTAATCTGTCATCATAAGTTTTGGAATCATACAGACATGAGATTTAGCCGTATTTAAATTGGGAAGGTATTCTTTTTTATGAGTCTATGTTTAATTAGAATTCCAATAAAAGTGACACATCCATTTGAGGCAGGCTTAATATTCTGAGCTTAACTTTTCTTTGAAACACCTTTTCCTTAAAGAGAATTGTCAGCAAAGAAAAGCAGTATTTTGTCCAGATGTAAAAGTCTTCTTGGCTTTTCCCAGGGAAATACAGCCCCCAGGGCAAAGGCCCAGATGATACGGCAGCTCAGAGAAGACATGGGAGGTTGTTGAACTGCTTGGCTTGAGTTGCTTCCTTTTGGTTATTTACTTACCTGCTGTTGCATGAGCAGTGTAAAAGGCGATTGAAGCTTCACAAGCACAAGTGTGACTGAGCTGTGTTAGGTGTTACTGATGCTGGTTTTGCTACGTGAGGGACGTAGGAGCTGCTGGTAGATATTTCCATGATCCACACATCCTCTTCACTTTTCATGCTTCTTCTCCCCGCGTCACAAAACCTTGGCAGTCCCCTGGCTGCTGCTGCTGCAGCACCCACAAGCCAGGATGCTCCTGGCAGCTGAAGGACAAAGTGATGAGGATGAGTGTGGGATGGCAGAGGGAACAGGCAGAAGGGGTGAGCCACAGTCACTGAAATGTCATGCAGGTAGGCTCTGCACCCACCTGCTTCCACAAACCACCAGGACTCCTCACAGGGCATGTCTTCATTCTTCAAATGAAGATGTGGCTTGGTTTCCAAGCTGGTCAACCACTCCTTGCTGAGAAGATGAGCTTCAGATCTCCCTGGAGTCAAGGGAAGGCTTTTCATGGCTGGTCTGTCAGCCTCCACAATGCCTTCTTACTTCCCTGGCCAAGGCAACAAATAGTCTCTCTGTCTAAGGCCTTCAGCTTCATCAGACTCCAAACTTGAAATACCCACTCCAAATTCACTGTCTAACTACCAAACCTTTAGCCCCTTGGACAGAAAGTCATAGGCCATTGGCATCACCTGCCTCAGCCAGCCTGATAAATTTTAATATATGTGAGCCAGAGTAACCTATAAAACTGATGTATTTTTAAACAATTCTAGCAGGATGGATAACATTTGCTACTTTATAGCAGCTAATATTTTTTCCTATTTAAACATATTTTTATTATTAAAAAATAGACCTGCTTAAAATTACATTTGATTTTATAACACCCTACATTCAGGCCAAGATTTAATACCTGAAAACTGTTTATGTACACTTTAAAAATATTCAGAATCAATGAGCTCTCCTTAAACTCCAATGAGATAAAAGGTGCTACTCTTATATGTAGTTAAAGAAACTTCTGAGGTCAGCTCACCTTATAAATACATTGCAAAGTCATGCACTACATTAAATATTTACATTATTTTCAGCCTTTTCAATTAAGCAGCTTCTGATATTTACATTTCTCCTGACTGAAAGCGTGTTCAGACTCTGTTGTACATCAAGAAAAAGTTTACCTGAATTTCCCTTGAGAATTTAAGCTAGCTCACAGGAGTGGGAAGAATCTTTCCTTCATTTATACTGCTAAAAAATGTGTTAGACACTTGGGGAAAAAAGCAGGAAAACGTATATCCTCATTTAAATATCATTAAACAGAGTATATCCTTCACACAGATCAGAGAATCAGGATCTTGGAGAAAAGGTATCCACTTGCCAAAGGCATGAGAACACACAAAGATTTCAGAGGACGCAATTCATTCTTTGTCCCCCTGTGATTTCTATACAAGCAGCTGAGCACTGAGCTGTCTGGGCATTTTCAGAAACCTTTCTGAGGACAAAGTTTACTTTACATGACTCTTAGATGCCATACCTGTGGTGCACAGACCCAGTCTGTGGTACCATTATGGTTTCTTTCATAGACTCATTAGCTTTATTAATTTTCCATTCAAAACAATAATTTCATAATATTTCTTCCTTACTGCATACGTTCTGACAAGTAAATTACTAAAATTGATAATGTTAGCTTTTGACTGTTAACAGTTTCCATCTAAATGCAGCTTGATAAAATCCAAACTTGAAATTACAATTCAGTAAATAATAAATGCTTTATTTGCCATGTTTTAATACAAGGAAATATAAATAAATATTGAGAATCTGGATAAAGATTGAATTATTTAATTGCTACATAAATATTTCTTGATGTATTATGTCCTTTCTGGGAAAAAACCAACCAAACAAAACCATAACCACGTATCAAGCTGAGCTCGAAGTGTTTATTTTTTTTAACTGTTTTTCTAACCAATGAAAATGAACCTTTTATAGGAAAAGAAAAAGAAAAAAAAGCAGAACAAGTTTAAGCATCACGACATTAAAAATAGAAGCTTACTGTTTATATCATTGTTAAAACTGGTGATTCAAATTACCAAGTATGGGATTCCTCTGATAAACTCTGATATGTATCTACATCTGCATTTAAAGGGTGCTAACTTTCACTGGGAATAAAGAGGCACTTCTAGGGCACAATTCCTCTCCTCTGAAAGTAGGTATCTTAAATTAGATGAAATGTGACACATTAGCTACAGAATGGAGTAGTTCTGTTAGAAGGGACCTACAGTGCTCATCTAGCCCAACTGCCTGACCACTTCAGGGCTGAAAAAAACACAGGTTATTAAGGATTTTGTCCAAATGCCTGTTAAACACTGGCAGGGTTGGGACATAGACCAGCTCTCTAGGAAGCCTGTTCCAGTGTTTGACCACTCCCTTGGTAAAGAAGTGTTTCCTTATATGCTGTCTGAGCCTCCTCTGGCGCAGTTTTGAGCTATTCCCATATGTCCCATCACTGGATTCCAGGGAGAAGGGACCAGCACATCCCTCCCCGTGATGCTGTAAAAGAGCAATGAGGTCACCCCTCACAGAACACACCTTCCAGCCCTGCCCCCAGCTTTGTTGCTCTCTTCAAGGTGTTCCTCTCGGATGTCTTCAGATCTCCCTCATTTTTTCCACTGATTGATCAGCAACATGCTGGGAGGGAGATTTCTCAAGGTTTTCTGCACTAAAAAGCTGCATAGAAATTAAGAAGATTGCAGACTCCATCTCCCGATGGATATACATGTAATTAAGGAAACAGAACAAGGTCAGGAAAATACATCTGTGGAGGAACTGTGGGGAGGTAAAGACACGCTTTTGGCGCTAAAGAGAGTCACTTTTATCTGCATTATCAGGCAAAAAAGTTACAGCCTGAAGTGCAACCTGGATTCTTTTACTCTCAAACAAGAGAGTATGAGCTCAAACAGCTTCAAACCCATGGGTTGTGAGACTACCACACACTGAGAAGAAAACACCTAAGAGCACTTTTGTGCTTTGTGAACAAACCCAGAAGATCTTCCTATTCTGCCCCATACACAGATATTTTTCCCCTCTAGTGCTACACTACCCTTTACATAGCAGTTTCTTTCAGCAGGCTGACCCAATGGCCTTAAGTGCCCATTTTCCTTTGTACTGAGCATTCTTCTGATCAGTTATTTGTGTTTCATTTGCTTGCAGAATGGAAGCCTCCTCTATACTGACTCATCAGGATGTTTTCCCTCTTGTGTAAAATTGAAGGTGAGCCGTGCAGCTCTGCCCAGACCTCTCAGGCCATGGTGATGAGGTTCTGTATCTCTCCAAAAGCTTTATTGAGCATCACACTTCAGATACTCTTAGCCCAGGGCTGTTTACTGAAGGACATGACTCATCCAACATCCATAAAACCTAACTGAGGAAGAGCTGCACAGAAGAGCTTTGAGAAGAGGAGGAAACTGACAGACAGGGTCTATCCACAGCTCACCCACAGTATCTCTCTGCCTGTCCCACTCTTCGGAGCCTTAGCACGTTGCGCAGGAGGTTTCATCCCAAGTGGTTATGCAGCAGTGACACCTAATGCACAAGATGGTAATTATTTTTAATACAAAAATACTTAAGGCCACTCTGTCTGTCCGTTTCTAGACTCAGGATGTACCCTTGTGGACAGGTGTATTCCTGAATCAGGGTGTATCCTTGTTTGGAAGTTTTAGTGAGAACGGTGCCCCCTAGGCACAGATTCTGAACACCTATTTATTATCAAAGGCACCAAAAATTTTTGAACAAATACCAAACCTGCTTCTGCCATATAAGACTGGTCTTTTATTCAGTGCTCTCCTTTTACAATTGTAGCTGTTTAATTTGAAATGATGGTATTTTAAATTCAGATTTTAAAAATTATTTTACAATAATCACAATAAAGAAAATATGTACACAAATATGTATATTTGCTGAAGGTTATTTTTAACAGATACCAAGAACTGAGTTGGAGGAGTCTTTTTCTTATCCCATGGAAGCACAATATGTTAAGGGATAAACTTACAACCAATATAGGCTCTTTTACAGCTCCAGAGATAACATCCTCCTCATTTCTGTTTATTCAGCTTTGCCAAGTCAATAATCAGTTCATTCAAGCTGAGAAATTTGTTTGGATTAGAATAGTAGGGAAATTAGGTTTTCATTTCCAAGCTAGGAACAAGAAGTCTGAGGGGCTTGGACATGGTAGTTCTAAAGTACTGGAGGACTGAATGACAAGAAATATTAATCATTCTTTGGTAATTTTTTTTAAAAAGAAATCAGCTTCAAATGAATCATATTTTTTCTATGTATCCAGCATATTCCATATACTCCCTCTCTCTTTGGCAGATCAGAATTATTTTTCCAGAACATTGATCCTCTGCACTGTTATTTGATTTTCTCATTCTATCCAAAGGCATTTCTACCCGACAGTGAATAAGAACAAGTATTCCAATAAATAAGGGCTATCATTTACTATTTTATAGCATAATAACATTTAGGATTTTCCACATGTTTTAAAAGGCCAGTCTTCTTTTCACTGATTCATGAAAATAAAGCATTCTGCTGGTTAGCAAAAAGAAATAATAGATGAAGCATAAAAATAATCTCTAATTGTAAATCAATATATATTAATATTTACCTACCTAAACATTAACTTTATTAGAAAACTAACCAAATTATACAAAGGCAAAACAGGATGAATGTTGTTTATTAAAATCCTGGTCTTATGAAGGTTTAAACCGATTATTTAAAACAACAAGCTCTGCTTATTATGGCTGAGCTATTTGGGAATAAAGGCATTTCTCTGGGCATTGCTATATCCGTTTCTGTGGTTTTTTATATTTTAGTTTGCAATTTTGAAGTTTGTTGTGATTTTGAAGGTTGAGCATGATGCAAGGTTTTCCTCCATTATGAGCTATTATGTAAACCTAGCTTGAATAAGCTACATAATTTTGCCAAATGATTCCTGAACCTTCGCCAATAATCTGATTAAAGAGAGCAAGAACTCACTTTTTATATTTAAAAAGTGTGTTTGGAGAAACTCCACTGGTCATTCCGATTTCATTAAGCTCCAAGGTAATAATTCACATTCTGTCCATTATTTAACATTCTGTCTTCAAGCCAAATTCACCCCTGGTATGTTCAAACTTGGGAAAAAGTCTCTCAAAATTACTCTATTTACCCAGAAACAAATAAAACTATAACAAAAAGAAATAAAACATTACATTGCAGGTCCTTTCCTTAAACTGCTACAAATGGGCTCGGCTGCTCTGAGTTTCTTCTACAAGGTGAGCACAGCAGCAGCTTTCCGATGAGAAGAATAATGTAAAAGTGAATTTAAAAAACAAGACTCATAAGACAGCAGCATGGAGCAGGAACTGTAGAAAATAACTTTCTTACCTAAGGTGTACTCAAAGCATTATCAGCTATGCTGAACTGAATTCTGCCCACTGTTAGAGGAGCAATGATGATTCATAGAAAGATAATACACTGAGCTATCTCCAGCGGAGTCCATAGCAGATCTTAACAGATGGGACAGAACGCCCAGCGTGCTCCCCCGCCAGCATCCATTACCTCCATTGTAAATACCGAGCCAAAACATTACTCAGTGCGTGACCTGTCCATTCACAGAAGTCATATGCTCCTTTGAGGAGACCCAGGGAGTAGAAGCAGGAGGGAAGGCAGATTTTACGTAAGTCATTTTTTTTTAAACACTGTCTACAGTTTCCTCTGTCCTGAATCCCAGGATGTGTTGCTTCCGTGTCCCACTTCTTCACAGTGCAAAAAGTATTTGGCCTTAAAGACATGCTGAGCTTTTTGCAGAAGAACGACTTCACCTATGCTCATCTCTGTGTATGAATAAGACACAAGCCCAAAGGGCACAAAGATTATCCTGGAAAAAAAACCTCTAAATATTTATATGTATCTCCAAAGTCTCTGACTTGAATATTGTGCCTTACCCCCAAAGTTTCCTTGTTCTCACCTATCCTCAACAGTGATGTCTCATGCTGAAAGTCCACAAATGAGGGAACAGATTCAGTTTGTCTGCTCTAACTCATTTGTGTCTAGACCAGGCCAATTCTGTCCTTCCTTCCCTCCCTCCCTCCCACCATTCCCCCCTGTTTTTGAGCTTTGGCAGTAGATACATTACAGTAGAAAGCAAAAAGTATGACTTACAGCTACACAATAGGTAGATCCTACATATTTACTGGAATAACTCTTAGACATATTGTAGTCCTTACCACCCACCTAGAAAAAAAAAAAAGCACTTCCTTGTTTATTTTTGTTGGTTAGATCACAAAAACCCAAGGCAGTATTTCACAGGGAAAAAAATCCAAATAATCTCTGGCCACCATTTCTGAAAGTAGTCAAGATTTTAAATGAATAACATATAGTTTGAGGCTTGCATTTTTTTTCCCTTGTCCACTCCCTTCTCAAACATTCAAAGTCAAATGCATCCATATAATCTACTTAAAAGTGCTTCCAGACTTCCAGACAATGCAAAATGATACTTAGACCAAGCTTTGACAGCTTTTTTCACAGACCTTGCAGAACATTGTCCAAAGCATGTTGATTTGCAGCTACTTTTCTTATTCAAATCAAAGCAATTTCACATCAAATATTTCTTGCAGGACTAAATTTAGAAAAATTCCTGAACACTATTATAATGAAACAAAATCTAAAGCAAATTAATATGACCCAGCAAAGTGAAGTACAAAAAGCCCGTATTGATACTCAAAAGCCTTAATATTCAGTTCTTAGAGATCTTGCTTCCCCATGAGTTTTTGCAATGCTTTAAAAATTACGAAGAAAAGTAGCCAAAAATTAGAAGTTGATCACTTCTTTTCTTCAATAACATAATGTGTGAAAAAAGTAAAGAGATGCCTAATATATGTGGATGAAGTACTCATACACATGGCTGCCTTATGTTTCTGTGAACATGCTGCTCTCATGAGAATCTGGTTTATGGCCTTTTGGTCTCTGACTATTGACAAGTCTTAGTACCAGGGCAAGTCTGATTTATATTTTTAGTGCCAAAGACCTTAAGAAACCACAGATAAAAACAAAGTACTATTTTTGATCTCTACTAACCATAAGAAATTTGTGTTTTGCTCCTTTTTTTTCCCCCATGAAGGATGCAATTTACTGTAGCACTCACAAAAGTAAATCACCAGGAATATTGTATCATTGGGAATCTGTACTAGAAGCTACCTGATTCAGATCTAACAACATGATTATAAATACCAGAGGATAACAAGTTGACAGTATCAGAAGACCATTGACAGAAAAAAACAAGTCAATCATAAACAGTTTTCAGATACTCCCCATCCTTTCTTTTAAAATTCTTAGTCATAGTACAAATATTACCAAAAAATAACAGAATTCAGTTCAATACCACCTCTATACTGCTCTCAAGGTAAGCAGACAGTTTTTCATGGGAAATTGTTTTATTATGGAAAGGCATCTATATTTTGCAATAACTGAAAGAGCTGGATAGGGGTCCTTTCTTCATAAAAGTGAAGAAACAACTGACAGACCTTTAAGAATGAGAAATCAGGGAAATATTCCAGAAGGGGAAGAGGACTTCACAAAATCTGGGCATCTTTTGAAAAATTTATTTTTCAAGCAGAAGAAAGCAGGAAAAGATGTTTCACATCTCTTCAGACTCAAGTAGTTGACTCACAAAATCTCTTCTCAGAACATTAAGATGCAAAAGCAACTAAAAATAATTTTAAAAATATGAATAAGAGGGAAAAGCAAGCAAAAACATCAGAGCTGCACAGCAGCTCTGCTGAGTCAGTTCTCATGGGCTGGAAACAGGACCCCATGTGCCAAACAAGAATTGACAGATTACTGCTAATTAGACGAGAATTAGAACGATGGTGCATTTGCAGATCAATTCACAATAAAAGAGTCAGTGCACATCACCAAAACTGCGGGTGCCCATGTGGCTGGGATTATCAGCCTGTAAGTAGATTAGCATGAACAGAGTGATGTGCAGCACACACTGCTGTTGGGCAGGGACTAGAAGTGATGGTCCAAAAGATTGTTGGGCACTCTGGCCAGTCTGCTTGGCATTCAGAACATCTGTAGATCTTCCCAGTTTCCTGGTTTAACACTTTGAACATTAGGTTTCTTCAGCTGCTTTTCAACATCCCTACTGGAAGCCTTTTGAAAGGAACAGGGGGATTTGTCTTGGCGTATGTCGATGCAATCGATCATTCCAAATAATCACAAGAAAATGAAAAGACTAATACTGAAGAAGTGTCCAAATGCAGTGTTGATTTAATGAATAAATAATAGAAAACCAGAAGTATGCTATCTCAATAATGGAATGGTAAACTAGAAATAATTTTTTTAAAAATCCTTTCAACATGTTCAGATATTATCAAAAATGTCTACTAACGTGTTACCTCTTTTACTGCATGCACCCTGCAACAAAACATGCAAGCATAATAAACTTAGGTGTAGTAAGGGGATCCCACTAAGTGGTAAGGCCTTCATAAGGCCTGACAAAAGCTCTGAAAAAGCTCTTGTTAAACCTGGGGAAATATTTTTCCATGAAAATGTCAGTTGAAGACAGTACCAGATACCCTAAGCAGAGATGAAGAACCAGGAATTCCCCAAAGACCCAATCCTGCACAATTCTTTTCTCCACAGGAAGATAAAGAGAAGAAGAAAAAGGGAAGAATTGGGGAATACAGGAAATCTATCAGCTACTTTATTATGAATATTCTAAAGATTGCTTATTACTCACCTGTTTGCCTACAGAGAGCTGTATCAGAAAGTGTCACTATGAGAAAAAAAGAGGAGACAAAGCCATGGATGGCTGAGAGATCATTTGTTCAGTAAGAAATGCAATGGTACTTAAGAACAGCAGGAAAAAATGCTTTTTGGAAAACACTTTCTGCTTATACCATCCATATGTTTTAGTCCTAAGAAAATACTCTATAAAATAAAAAGTTAAGTACATAAAAATAGGCTAAAGAAAAAAAGAAGGATGTGGAGGAAAATCTAGGAACTACTGAGATAATGTTTGCTAGACTGGAGGGACCATATATGAGCTAAGAAGGTTTCCCCAGTCTTTACAATGGAAAAACGAGATTTAGTAAGATCTGATTTTGGCTACTTTTTCTGAACATCTCTATAGATGAATAAATAACATTTTGTTGTGAACAGACTGGATCATAGGCTTCTAAGCAAAGAGGATTTCTAGTGTCATACCCATGTGGCAGGGTTGTAATGACTGGGAAGCAGGAAGATTGATGCTCAGCAACCCATTCACTGTCTGCCTGATATCTAACTGATATCTAACCTGAGATAGAGACAAGGAAGGAACCTCAGTTCCTCTGGCACACTGGGAGCCTGGGAACTGAACTCCAAATGGAATAAAGGCTTAGTCCATGATGGTGGCATGCATTTTGGATCAAGCAAGTGTCCCAGATATGACGTGTGCAATTGAAAGCTTTGGTGCAGATAATACATCATGGTCATTTGGCAGCATCTTCTATGGACTGGACTTCCAGAATAATCTAGTGTTTTCTCAGTTTTCTGAAACCTTAGCATTTTGGGCTGATGCCCATTCTGGGGATTAGTATTGTTAAAATAATAATTTTAAAAATGCATAATGGCTGTGAAAAGTTTCATTATAGGACTGTATAGAAATTCTTTTTAAATTTGGTATTCAGAGTGATGTGGGAACTAGTGCATTGGTGGTGCATTGGCACTAGCTGGTTTGAAGAAAGATTAGGAATTTTTTTTTTAAATATGTCATCTGATTATTGAATTATTACATACCAAGCATGCTCAATGAAAAGGATAAAATGAAAGAGTCCATAGGAACCCCTGGAAAGAGAGAGACATTGGATAGATACACACAGCCAGAAAAGCATGTGCTGGTCTGTATTGGTATTAGGGGACCAGAGAATGCAATGACTCCAGCTGGATCAGGGATTTCAACAACTGAAAGGAACACATGTGTAGGCATCAAGGAGGATCAGGTTTGACACACATGCTGCTACTTCTTCTGTTGCAGATTTCAGGATGGACTTGGAATTTATCTGGTGTAGCAGAAAACGGACTAACAGATAAACTAAATGTGCATATATACATATGGAACTATTTTTAATATACCCATATGTAACAATCAGTCTACCTCTCACATGAATATGATGCTTCAAAGAAGTGTTCCTTGCTTATGATCCACAGATCCCTGAGTTTTCCAAACCTTCTGAACAAAATTAGTACTGGAATTGTACAGGGGTCTCCATGTTCATCAACATTTGCAGGTCTAAAAAGTGGAAATCCCTCCACTTAGACACTAAGGAACAAGAAGTATTTTGTCTTACTTTGTGAACAGTAACAGATTGAATTCACCATGGCATAACTGTTTCATTTTTAACTTTTCCCCTTCAATGCTCTTTCCAGAGAAAAAAATCAAAATATTTAAATAAAGTTAATTGAAATAAAATAGGCACTCAAGAAAAAGGAAAAGAAAAAAAGCAGTGCAGTTTAATCGCTGTTCCTACTCCAATCCATTATTGAGAATACCTTAATTTCCAAAAGCCCCTCATGTCATTGATAGGATTTGGGTTAATGGGGAGAAAGGGACCTGCGGTTACAATACAGGACACACCAAACACTGGGGTCTGCAGAGAATTAGAAAGAATGTTTGTGTAATATTTTTACTCAAAAAAAAAAAAGGTAACATCCTTCTTCCATTATTGAAATTGGTTAATCATGACAAGATAGATTGATCAAAGGCCTGCAGATCTGAGTCACTGGGAACAGCTGATGTTTAGCAGGCTATGTGTTAGATACCAAGGAAACCTTAAAAACAGGAAATATCAAACGCAACTCAAGAGAGTAGAATTGTTGTGAATTTGTACTTTTCTGATTCATTCAATGATTTGCAGATGTCCTCCACAACCTATGGCCAAGTTATAAGAACCCAAGCAATCCTAGTCTTTAAATGAAGCTGACCCACCAGTCACTAACAGCAGATCAAGATAAAATGCTACTGATATTTTCTGCCAGATGAAAGAAATTGGTCTCTAAGAAGTTTCAAATTATTTTGTTTTTAAAGAAACCTGTGTCTCAAAATCTATTGTTTAAAGAAGTGTTAAGGCCTCTGTTACTATTTTTAGTATTTCAGTAACTAATTACATTACAACACATCAGCTAAATTCAGACCTTCAGACACAACCTGCTCTACTATGTTGGTGTAAATCTGAAATAACTGACCTGCTTTCGGGAAAATTTAAACTGATTTCACTGAGAGAAGAATTTGGCCCCTTAACTAAGCAAGCACTATTCTTCATTAACACAGTTTGATCCTAGACTGTTGGAAAGGCTGGGAAATTTACTCCTCCTTTGCCTTCAGGAAACGTAAAACATTGAACAATTTGCAGGGCATTGCCAAGTGCCAGTGGTATCAGGAAAAGTCTTGCCATTAGCACTGAGGAGGGTTGTTAATCCTTAGAGGACCTGACTAAGCAAACACATACATGACAAAGAAGCTTGATCTTTAAAAAAAAAAAAGTGCTAACAACAAAATTCCTGCCTTATGAGAAGAATTTGGTGTGTACTCCTATAGTAAGCATTGAGAATAGAAATTCCCTCCAGGAATGCGATTTCAGCTGGATGAAATTTGTTTCCCAAATACTCTTGGAAAAGAAAAATTAAAATTTTGTTTTGTTTTGTTTTAATTAGAGATCTGTACACACATATGAAGACCTGCACATCCAGGAGTCTTTTCTTCTTCCTTTCCCCCACTGCAAGAAACTTTTAAAAAATGAGCTATTGCTGACCTAAAACAATGTTAATTTTAACATCTGAATGAAGAGTACACTGAAATAGAGCTGAGTACAGCACTACCACCCTCATACATAACACAATTAGAAAACTTCTTAACCTACAGAGAGTAGAACATTCTCCCTTGCTCTGGAGTAAGTTTCTTCCCACCAGCTCAGGAGGTTTGTTGACCAGTTCTTGTGAGAAACTTTAAACTTATTATACAGCCTCTTAAGCAGTATAAAATAAATAGTATTATAACAGTAGTAGTATAATAGTATAAAATAAAAATAAAAGATCAATCAAGGAATTTTGGAAGACAGCCCACTATCTGTGGGTAGACAGATTTAAAACTAATTCCCTAAAGATTATTGGCTTCTAAATTGACAGTTTTATTTAGAGGGACACAGACATTCCCCTGGACAGGCAAGTCAGTTCAATGCCCAGATAAGGTGGAAAAAAGAAACAAAATGTAAGGGGACAAGATAAAGGAGAGAGAAATACTGCCATATGAATGATTCCACTATTTATATCAGGAGTTCATGCTCTTCTGCAAATAAATCAGTAGTATGAATGTTATCTCAATAAAGGTATTGCAAAGTTAGATGTAAATTAGAACTGGAAGCAAAAAAAGGACATGGAAAGATCTTCTAGACGGAAACCTTGAAAATGTTGGCGTTGTCAGCTTCAAAGAGAAAACTAACTACACACCATGATAAGAAAATACCAGACACATAGGGAAAAAAATAATATAGACACTAGTTCACCTTATACATATCTAGGTAGGCAATCAGTGAAAAAATAAAAGATAGTAAATGTAAAACTGTTGAAGTGGACTTTCTTCATATACAATTCACCTACAGAACCTTCTGAAGCCAAAAATTCAGAAAGAAAATGGAAGGACAAATGCAAGAAAAGAAAATTTGCAGAAATATTTTAAAGCACAAATGTTTCATTGATACTCCAAAGAACACAGCACAAGTCCTGATTCAAAACTTTCTGAAGTCAATGGAATGTTTTTCCATTCATCTTGAACTCAGATGAGTCTATTGTTATGAATTTCCATTATTTGTGAGAGAGGATATAAAAGCCAGCTTTAAAAGAATACAAATGTAGTTTCTTTGTTATTCTTATTTCAAAAGTACTTGTCTTGGTTTCTCCCTTGGGATAAATAATGGAAATAGTACAAAAAGAAATATAATGAAAATTAAATTTGGAAATAAAATTTACCAGAAAAAGAAGCAGTATCAAATAACAGCACTCCCAAAATTAAATACAGTTATGGAAAGTTGCCATCTGAAGAGCTGACTTGTTCACATCCATTACTCAGAAATCACTTCGAAGATGGCAGATGCCTAAATGTGTGATACTTAGTACTTCATAGAAACCTACAGTAGATGCAGACACATGTAAGAAGTATTTCAGCTGTTTAAACAATCTGTTTTGCACAGAAAAGCTTTTGATCTTTTGGCTGGTAGTTTTCATGAAATATGGGGAAAGAACTTAAATGTAATAACACCATCACTGAAAACGGTACTCAGAGGCACCTGAAACAAAGTCAGATTGGTAAAATTAACACACAAACTCACACACAGAAAGAAAAACTGGACTAGAAAATAAGTGAAATTATGCAGCTCAATTCACATAGCAATTGGACCAAAACCTTCTTTATTTCAAATACTTGCAGCATTGTCCCCCAGTGAGTCAGATGTGTGAAAACTGTCTTCATGAGGGCTGGAGTGTATTCGTACTTTAGTGACTAATAACAAAATCAATTCTCCTTTGTGCTTGTATCAAGCTTCACATGGGCCTTTATCTCTGGCAACGATCAGCCAGGAGAGCACAGTGGAGAGAGACAGCAGATGGAACAAAGGAGCAAACTGCACAAGAAATAGGAAATGGAAGAAAGTGAGAAGAAACAAAGGAGACAGCAACAAAAGTTTAAAAAAAAAATTTAAAATACAAACTAATATAATATCTGCAGGTGAAGTGACATTTCATCTCAAATTCCATTCCTTATGGAGTCAGAGTGGGATTTCCATGGCCCACTGGCCTTGTACTCACCTTTTCCAAAGGGCTCAGCTTCATTTACTATGCTCTCTGCATCTACAAGGATTCTGAGGCTTGCTCAACAAATGTTTGCAAAAATGCTAATTATTTTGCAACACTTTGGAGCAAGTAGCACAACAAATTTTGCTGCAAGGGTTGTTCCCCACTTTTATTTATGGTCCTAACTCAATACTGAGATGAAAAAAAATATATAAGCAGATTAAACTGTTAAAAAATATATATGAAAAATACTTGCAGAAGAATTAATACACACAAACACAGCCAATGAAATATAGGTGAAAAGAAATAGATTAAGATTATGGGTGGGAAAGAAGTCTTGCATAGGAAGTAAAATATTGGGTAAAAGACACCAAATTTTATGGAATCTCAAAGAAAAATAAAAATATGGCTCAATAAAAAATATAAGGCAACAATGGCTGATTTCATGAGTGTCTGGAAATACTTAAATATTGCAGCTACCAAAATCTGATATAATCCTGAATTTGACTCCATAATTTTTTCACCTTGATTTAGAAAAATGTTTTAAAATGGATTAGTTTCCTTTTTAAAAATATTTTCAATCAATGCAAGGCACACAGTCTACATGAGAGGGGAGAAGAGAGGGTCTGTGATCCTTCCAGAAAACAGACCTGGGACAACGGGGCTTCACGCACTTCAAAACTACAAGGGGGCTCCAGAAGTAGAGGTGGAAAAAGAAAGCTTTTTGTAATCCCCCGAATGTGTTAGGTCTTTAATGGACTCATCAGCTCAAAACATGGCTAACTCCACTCAGTCCATTCCCTCAGCAAAATCATAATGCACAATTTTGTAGCTTCTCCACGAACAGCACTACAAAACCCCTAATAACTGTTCCAATACCCCTTCCCTCCCCCATTCTCCTTTACCTGCTCCAGAATTTCTCACCCACCACTGCAAGTCTGAGTCATTAAGCTGTTGAGAAACTTTGAGCCAGCTCTGGGACCAGGTCCAGCGGTAGTGCAGCTGCTCTCACACGATGCTGAACCTGACTCATTAAGCTCAGCCAGACATGAGCCACAAGGGTATCTCAGCACACAGATCCCCAGCGCTCATGCTTGTCAGAGAGTTTATTAGTCCAGGCAAAGTGCCAGACCTTGGCAGACCCGTGGGTCTGTGGGGTGTAAAGCTTCAAGGTGTGGGAGCACATGATGCTTTTCCATGTTTTCCATTAATTGAGGTTAAACTGAATTTGCCAAAGGAGTGACTGATCTTGAGCTATTTTTCCCTTTTGGTTATTTTCTCTATAAACAAGTTGAATTAACTCAGCACCTATTACAATTCTTTCCATAATAGTTTAGAATACAGAATTAATGGATTATCACTGAAAAGTTTTGTGTCAGTCTTTCCACCTGCTGCTCTGGTTCATGCTTTTGATCAAACTCATAGTCTAGCTGGCATCTCCAAGTTCAAACTGTTCATGCAGCTACATGAACAATTCAGTTCTTCTAAAATAGTCCTGAAATCTCCAAATCAATCCATGTAATGGATCCAGGGCACAGACCTCCTGTCAAGACAGTGATCACAGGTCTAATGTTCACTCTCCAATGTCCAACACCCCAATGTCCTCTGAAAGGAGGATCTTGGGGCAGGCTAAGGACCTGTGCAGGTATGATAGAGTAAGTACTTGGGTTATCAAACTGTGGTGAATAAAATGCCCTCAACCCTTTTATTCAATATCTGTATCATCCCAGTCCTATGTTATTTGGGGTAATTTGGTTATTACGCACCCAGATTCAAGGGAAAACAGTGAAATCATCAAGGAATGAGTTTGTCAGCATGCTTTCACATGTTAGTAGAAAATACACCTTTAAATTCAGAGGATAAACACTAAAGGTGTTTTGTTACCTCCAACAAATAGAAAAGTGGAGGACGAAGTCCAAATATAATCTGAAGTTACCTAAATAATAAATACGTAAGAAGTTGCATAATTCTTGTTATGTCAAGAAGCAGCAGCCCATTAAGCCCTGGAAACACTAAGGAAACTGGATTTTATGAACTAGGCTTAATTAGAACATGGCTTGTCTAATATTTCACTACAGATTCACAAATTTTGCTTTACCTCAAGTGTTGGAGGCTAAAGCTACACATCTTTGGAAAAGCAGGCAATAAGGCCTGCTGGTGAAAGAATTAAAATGTACTGGATAATAGGGTTCATGTTTTAAAATTACACTTGCAGCAACAAAATATACATCTTGTTATCATTTCTAGAGCTTCCTCTTCATGTTCCCACCAAAAGAATATATAAAACTATCTAGCATTATTGTCATAGAAATGGAATTCTCCTGTTCTCAATGTGGAAAGTGCTTTATTAAGATTACTTAATTATACAGAAATTGTTGTAATGAGATTCACAGCACATCAACTTATTCTAGAAAACTGACTTTGCTACCTTTGTACATAGAAATCTATTACCATTTCTTTGGTTGGTACCGTATAGAAACCCCCCAAATCCTAACTTTTATAAACACAGCACTCTTTCTCTCACTGAAGTTTTGTATTACATTTATCACCATGGTATCCAAACCAAAATAACTTTAAAAATCTCTCCATAGGAGTTTTCAGTGTTCTGAAGTGAAAAAAACGGATGGCTTGCAAGTAGAGGAAGGGCAAGAACCGCAACGCTAACAGGGGCACCAGGGATAGGTGGGACTTCAGGGCAGCATGACAGAAGAGAGACCTCTCCAAGTGCCAGTTTTTTCCACCTGCATAAAGGCCTTACCATGTTTCTAGTGTGCTTTGAGCTTTAGAGGGGTATCATGGAAACTGAGAAATTATTTCCCTACCAATAATAGGAGAGTGATGAGAGAAAGGCATACAAACCCTACGTTGTTGAACTTGAGCTGAGTTTCCAGCTTTCATATTGCTGTTTATGCTGATTCTCAAGATATCTGCTCTCACTTTCTTTCTCGTTTTTACTGTTTACATTGAAGTAACTGCTGACCATCAGAGAAAACAACAAATCAAAGTAACTTTTGCATCCCACTTTTTTTCCCTAAGCATTTTGCTTTGGATGACTACTGACTATCAGGCACAAAACAGAGTTCTGCCTTCCCCCAAGCCAAAATTACTGACAATCCAAGAGAGTCCAGAAGTTAAACTTTCCCAAACACTTAAAGAGAAGTATATTAAAAAGCTTTTGCATGCCAGGGAAAAAAAAAAAAAAAGTTTTACGAGTGAAAAAGGAGGAAATGTGATTACTAGAAAATGTGCTGGAACTTGTCTCTCTCAAAGCAACCCTTGTGGCAGCCTCGCATTTGGTGTTATAATGCAGATATCCACTTTTCAGTGGCACTATGCCACATTCTGTGAAGTCATAAAAAAGAGCATGTTTTAAGCTCTTGGAACATAGGAGACCATCATTACACAGAATTATCACTGAATAAAATAAACCTACTCTTTTCAACTAAAACATAGCATAAGCTAACGCCCAGCATTATCAGAAAGCTAAGGAACACAGGAGGTTGGACAAAAATGTGATTTCTTTATGGAAAGGAAGAATGAAGACAAAGGTAAGCAGGTAAGCAATGGGTACACTTTCTTTATGCTCTCTGAGTACTTTCATCTACCTTTGTTGGCATGGCTGGAGAATTCTGGCAGTGTCTTATTCCCTTATTTTGCAGTCATGAAGAGAGTTCTCTGCTATTTTCAACTCACATTATCTAAGAGACATTCCTGCTAATGGACTACCAGTCACCAGGTACAGTCACAAAGCAGCAGCACTTTCTTAACAATACTATCCCCAAACTGTTCCACAGCAGTGACTTTCAAGAGAAAAAGAGAATGCAATTCTAGCCTTGTGTCTTTGCTGAGACGTAAAAGTGCAATTGCTGAATGGAGAAGCTGCTGGCTGAGAAACAGAACTACAGAATCATATGATACCTTATCCATACAGACATCAATCATTTTATTCCAGAGATTTATTCAAATGAAGCTATGGCTCCCAGGACAGACATGAGCTGGTGATCTAAAAGTGAAAAGGTTTGGAGCATATAGAAATGATGCACCTTTCTGTTGCTCCAGTAAAACATACCAGGGACTAAACGCAAAATGTAGCTAATAGGAATACACAAGTCATCCCTCTGTTGTAATTCAGAGCTTGCAAGCATTTCAGGGTAATTCTATCTGGATTCAATGGAGTAAAAAGAAGTATAATTCTTTCCAAGAAACCCGAGATCTCATTATATAAGTTTGCTTTTTTGCTAAGCACACAGTCTTGTCATCTGCTATTTTGTTATTAGTAGATCCCAGAGTTATTCTGAAAAGGTAATTCTGAATCCTTCCAACTATTTCTTTTTAATAAGGAAGGGCTGATTTGTTGCAATTTGCAAATGAAAACGGTAGTTAAAATATCTAAATATGGGGCTTTTCCTTACTGATTCTGCTCTATATTTGAAATGATGCAACAAATATTGTTATCCCTCTATAACACCATTGTTGCTTTCCACGCAATTTGCAATCCAGTGCCTGAAATACTGCAGTTGTCGTCCTCCAGGCAATGTCTACAAAAACTATATGCTACTATAACTCTGTATAAAATCAAAGCCAATGATAAAATGGAAAGTGGAGATGGAGTAGGATGGAATGAGAGAAGATCAAGCCTGCTAAACCATTGATTTATTAGCATATAATACTGAAAAGCTTCATTTTAAAAAGCGGCCCACAACGTCTGTTTTTGATAATTTTGCCTAGAAAAGAAAACTGACATATAGGGATACATTTTCAAAGCACTGCACAAAGTTTTAACAACATGATTCCCATTGACATTAATGAGTCACATGGCTGAAATCCTGCTTTGAAAACATACCCTACAGCCTTTTAAGCCTGCTTTTGGGAAACCAGAGCACTTGCCTCCTAAGTAACCTTTCAGTTGCAAGTCCTGCTAACAACTGCAGGTTCCGTTCTTGCCCGGCCGGAGAAAGTTCCCTCCCGCACTGTGTGGTGGTGGCCGCAGCTGGAGAGTTGGAGGGTGTGCGGGGAGCGGCTCCAGTGGCAACCCTGCTCCTCTGCAACCAGGAGGGGCTGTGGGGATGGGCAGGAACACGGTAAGACTGCAGCTGTCATAATTGGAAACAGCTTCCAAAATGGTTTTAATTATGATGAGATTTGGCCTGGCATTTACTGTAGCCAGACTCCGGATTGTCCAGCCCTCTCTATCCCGAGCGACACTGTCACTGTTGTAGGGCAAGCTCTTCACATTTGGCTCAAGAATTAGGATTATCTTCCCTTTTTTTCTCTACTACATGGTGCTACAAAAGGAAGCAAACATGGATTTGCAGGGAAATGTGGTATTTGTGTTATACTGCTATACACAGCCTAACCTGCCTTATATCCTTAGTCCACCATAGCAATAACTTCACTTCCTCGCTGCTTTTTCACCAATAAAGCAAACATTTAATTTGATACAATTCTTTTCTTTTGAGAAACAGGAAGAAATTTNAAAAAGATACATCTATTTTGGAAAGCTTAACATCTTGGAATTAAGAAATGGAGAAAGCCAGTAACAGAGCAAATCTATTTTCAGCATGCCTTTGCTGATGTTAATTAAACTGAATGCTATTTATATCCTTACAGACATAAGGAGAGGACTTGCAAACTTTTGAAATGTTAGACCTGGACAATCCATAGACACTAGAGAAGAGTGTGGGTTTTGTTAAGCCTGAAAACATTTGGTCATGCAAAAATGGTAAACACTTCAGGCATATATCAAAATGTAATAGAGTTAATGACTAAAAAGTATGCAGACATTGGCTAAGATCCATACTAAAAGTAAAAGAGCATTTTTTGGTGAGCTGCTTATTTAGGTGCCTTAGCAGAACAACTATGCAGAGGAGCAATATTGTCTTTGTGTGGGACACGAACACCTTTCAAAGGCTGTCCCAGGACTGCTTTCTGTGAAAGGCTCAGAATGGCTTAGGACAAGAAGGAAGTTTGGATTTTTGCTGTATCCTCTTTCCAGCAGGTGACTGACCGGTGCTGTTTAGGTATTAGAAACTTATTTTCTGTATTAAAAAAATAACATTAAGTTTGCATAATCAGTCATTTAAAAATCATTACAGAATCAGTAGGCAACACTGATGCTACCTTTCTATATGGGCACTATAAATTTGTCCTTCAAAGATAGATTAATGTTGATATAGATATGACATATAGTTACAGATAAACACTTTAGAAGTGCAGCATTTGTCTTCCTAAATACATTAGAAAAAAATGTAATTTGTGCTCCCTCCTCATACACAGCTGATGTGGCGTAATGCAGTTTAGCTTAGTTCTCCATAGGCATCTTGTCTTGCACCTGCTGTAGTCTTGTGGTACACATGAGGACAGTCAAACAAACTCAGCTGGGGCTTGGCAACAGGTTACCTTGGCCATACATTTGATAAATTGTAGAATTTCTCAAGTGGAGAATAAATAGCAAGGTACGCACACAACAGGGTGGAGGTCAGTAACAAACATTCAATCCTACTTCTTTGTCCTTCGGGGTCACATCTGCACAGGTAAGGTAATGACACATTTTCTAAAGGGAGGAGGCACTTGCTTGCATTACTCTTCCTACGTGAACTTGTTTCAATAAGCTGCAATAAATACCCATTAATAATGTACAAATCAAAGCTCTGCTTCCCTCTACAAGAGTATTTTTGCCTTTGTTCCAGTTTTGGGGTGAGTCTGGTTTTCTTTGTTCAATAAAGTCACTGGCATAGTTGTAATACATAGGAAGGGTTGTACATTACCAGGAGACTTNTGACACATTTTCTAAAGGGAGGAGGCACTTGCTTGCATTACTCTTCCTACGTGAACTTGTTTCAATAAGCTGCAATAAATACCCATTAATAATGTACAAATCAAAGCTCTGCTTCCCTCTACAAGAGTATTTTTGCCTTTGTTCCAGGTAGGCAACACCATTTGGCCCAGCAATAACTGTCAGCAAAATACAAGGCAGAGTAGGAGACTTGCGGCATAACTTGGAGCAATGTATGAAGTTACTCCATGTAGCTGTTAATTACTGTGAAGGTTACTGTGTCCCACAACACAGGACCTGACAGAATGAATGCCCAGCCTTCTCAGTGGAGAGTAAAACAGGTTAATTTGGGTCATAATCAGTGAAATTCCTATAAGTTCTGTTTCTGCTTGGCAAGCAAGATTCATCAAAGCTAACAGTGCCTTTCAGTTTTAATAGCAACTTTATAGTAGTACTGTGTTTTAGGTCAATATGGCACAGATATATTTAATAAACAAATAAGCTAAGAAATAATTCTTCTGGGATAAAATTTTCTTTAAAATTTCTGTGAAATTCTTCATGTTTTAGCAAGACCTGGATGTGAAAATATTTCCTTCTACTCTAAGATTTTTTTAATTTGGTATCCCATGTTGGGTTTCAGCAATAAACAAAGGAGAGAAAGACAGACAAAAAAAAAAAAAAGAACTGCTGGCTTCGGACTTGCAAATGCAAGCACAAAAATAAAGCAAGCAAAAAGAATTTGCTACTTTGCTTTACACAGAGGACAACACCATAAAATTTGCAAATAATTTGTTTCAATATTTTGAGAAGAGTCAAGGACTTAGCCCAGAGTCACCATTTTGCAACAATTCTACAGCCTTGTGTAACAAGACATTTACTTTAGATGTTTTGAGAATATTCAAAATTATGGATGATCCTAAAATACATTCATTCTGCCTTTTTTGAAATAGCATAACACACTTAATAAGCTGTTAAGAGTAATAAGGACATCATAAGAACCAATTGGAAAAGTAAAGAGAGCTCAGCAAGGTCAGACTTTATCAACTGAAGAAAGTTGCCGCATTTATTCCTGGTAAGCAATCTTTGTGCCCCTTTCCAGCATCATTAATATATTACAGTGTAATGTTCTTATTTCTAGAGTCCCTTAAACAACAAACTAACAGTAGCAGATGAAATCAAAAGACCTGGCCATGGAGCAAATTCACCCATGTTATAATTTCATTAAAAATATTATGTCCAAGGATTAACACAAGGATGGTGTTACTGAATTTGTCAGTGTACAGAACGTTACAGAACTAATAACAGTTGAAAGTAATACCACAAAGAAAACAAAAGAAAATAATTTCGTACAACTCTAGAGACAGCCAGTCATGAACATTATCTTGCTCTTCTAAAATTCTCAGAAATTAAAAAAAAAATCAAACCTAAAGACCCATATTGTTTGGTCTTTCCTGCTATTGAAATACATTATCCCAGACTACTCTGCAGTCCAAGCACTGGTTCATAGATCCCTTACAAATCCCCGGGAAAAGGAAATCCCTGTAAGTACCAAATATTATCTCTGGGCAAAATGAATGTCCAGCATGTTGCATGCACAGCGCAACCACTGTGAACAGGCATAGCTGACACTGATACCAACAACTGTGCTGGCTTCAGATCCCCATGTCCTTGCACGCATCCTAAATCTATGTCTGGGCTTCAGTTTTTTCCTGAAGCTGAAACATGTAGTACCTGGCAAATTTGTAACTGCTTTGGACAGTAGTTTCATCTGAAACATTTTGTTAAATGTTTGTGCTCACCCATCCTTCCAACAAAAGGTGCAGCCATGGGTGGACACCAGCTCATTCAATTTGACCCAAGCCTGCCCAGCTCTGAGTCTGCTCTAAATCATTTGCAACACAAATGATCAGCCATAAAGTCAGACCTTTTGTCATTGCCCATCTACCATAACCTGTGGCCCACACAGATTTCTGTTCCTAGCTAGGCAACTGTTTCCAATGGCAAAGTTACAACATTATAATGTACTGAATAACACATTTCACTTGTCCCTGGTAATTTATGACACCAATACTTTTGAATCCCTCTTCTCATAAATAGTGAAAATGGAAACTTTCTACATTTTTCTTCTCTACCACAGCTGACAACACTAACATACACAAAGAATACTTTAACTGGCAAATAACTAGGAACTATTCAGAACAGCGTGCATTTGGGGTTAGACTGTAAAACTTTTTTTTTCTAATCAAAATAGAAAGCTGACAGTTAGAGGTTGGTTCTGTTTGATTTTATAGAGATATCCCTTAATGATTAAACAAGGGCTTTGTTACAAAAGGTACAAAGAGAAGACAGTGGTCCTTACTCACAGAGTGTGGTTTCAAGGTGATGCAAATTATTAACTTTTTCCTGGAATGCCAAATATAAACAGAGCAATATTCTTTGCCTTTATAAATGGATATTTTAATGCTTTTCCCTCCAGTCCAAAGCACTACTTCAGAACCACACAAAAGAGAAGAGAATGAAAAAGGGCACACAACCGGAGAAACCTGAGGGTGGTTTCTGTTTGGCTGGATTCCCTCCATGCAGAAGAGAGCTCAGCAACACGTCCCATCAAAAGCTTCATGCAGGAGACTCAATGAAACATCAAACTATCTGATGTAGACAAGAGGTGACTCCATAACTTCAATAACTGTTCCAAATCACAATGAAGATCCAAGGCTTATTTGCTGTATAAACATAAAATAAAAGACATTTCCTGCCCCAAAGAGGTCACCATTTAAGTAGACAAGACAGACAAAAGCCTGGATGAGAAAAATATTTTTATTTCCCTAACACAGTTGGGAACTGCAGAACAAACCAACCAAATCCATTGTAGTCCTAAAATACCGTTCACATTGCAACCTACACCAGGTCAAACCTTTAAAGTCGCTTCCTTAGGTTTTACTCACAATAGTAAGTATTGTGGTGCACAACATTAAATCACAAGTGTTACCTACTGAATGTCTATTCCCAGATCCAAAGGGATCATGGCAGTGCACTCAAGTTCAACCTGCCATTCTCAAACAGTTATGACTGACTGAGCTAACTTAAAGTTAGCCCACACAAGTAAGCCCAAGCTGCAATTACAGCTCCAGATAGAAATGTACCTATTTTCAGTGATCTGCCCAGCCTAGGAAATATAGTTTGTAATAAAGCTAAGATGTGAACAAGGATGCTTGAGTCCCAATTTGACTCAGTGTCTCGCAAGTCTACTCTTACTCTGTAGGGCCTTTTTAGGTGCAAAAATTAATTCTCATATCTGTACTATTCAGACTGCACTGCTGTCTGACTGCACCCTATGGGAAGCAGAAGCACATGAACTCAACAGCAGAGAAAGACTTTTCCTTCCTTCAACATTCAAGACAGAAACAGCTTCACTGCCAGGAAAGCCATATAACACTGAATGCTGATGTAATTTGCATGCCTTGTCCTACATTAGACCCAGCTCTGCATTTATATAACATTGAAATGGCAGGAGGAGAAGGACAACAAAAATTGTCAGTGATTGCTCTGGGCTTGGGGACTTGTACTTGTTATAGTTTAGTGATAGTGATATATAGATATATATTTTTTTTAATTTTTATTTTTAAAGCTAATACACTCCATAAGAAGGCATGGTTTTTAAAAAGTCAGGTTCCTTTAAAAGAAATTAAATCTCATGTCAGCTTGCCAATTAACCCTTTAGCTTTGTGAAGCACCTGAGCAAACAATAGCCACAAATTTCTGACACCAACATAGGCAACTTCTTCCAGAAAAGCTGTTCAACTATATTGGGTGATAAATTCTGTCTCTCCAGGGATGGCACAAAAGGCATTTTTCTGCACACCACAAGACGTGCCACCTGATGACAATCCTTTTTTTGTGGATGCTGGCCTCTTCCCTGCCAGCACTGGAGCAGGAAACATTTGATTTCTGAAGTGTTTTTCTAAGGTAACTCACTGACATCCAGCAAGAGCTGTCCTGAAGAAATATCACTAGCTTTAACTATTTATAGCACAGCCATTTAGATGCAACCTTTTTTTATTCCCAGCAGGGGATGGAGGGTCAGTATCTCCCATCAGTATTCTGACAGCTTGTGATACGTGAGTACGGTTGGACAAAGCATTACAATTCTGCAGAACTATGTGAAGGGAAGGAATTCTACATTTTGCATTCAGAAGACTGCATGGTTCTTCACACTGGTGGCCAAAGGATTAAAAGATAGATTAAATTTTGATAAAGAATGAAAGCACTTTTTTCAAGTCTTTCCATCTTTGTATTTTAGCAAATTCAAATTCTCTCTGTTTTGCTTTTTTTTACCTCATATGGGTTCTCCTGTTCAGCAGGAATGCTAAAGTTCACCAAGGCTGAGTATTTACTTGTCCTTTCAGAGGAACTGGGGCATATTCAATTTAGGACACACATGTGAGAGCCAGGAAAAATACTGTCCATATTTCTGGATGGAACTACACATGAACAGCAGGGAGAGCAGCAAGTGCACCTGAAGGCATAGAGGCTGCATTGCACCCTCTCTTCATCCACAGGACCATGAATCATAGCAATGGCTTGTATTATAGGGGATTCAGCCAATTGTTGCAGAAGTCTTCTTTCAAATATTTTTACAGGGAGGGAGGAAGGGTCAAGTTTAGTTGGACTGAGAGTAATCCAGGTTGCAGATTTAGGTTATTTAAAATCACAACTGTATTTGATATTCAAGACCAGTCCATGGCCTGACTTTATTGAAACAGCACCAGTTCCAGATGGAGGTAAGACAAACAGTGACCAGGCCACTGCAGGTTTACATGCTTAGTTTTGACGGTTATTATCCTTTGGGCATATTGCGCAGTTTGACTCAGATGAGTGGCAGTAAATACATACAATCAAAACCCCTGTGTTGATTTTGCAAAGCTGTTAAAAAAGCACTACAGTCTGCTTTTTCTAGAAATACATTGTTAACATAAAGTGATTTAGTAAGATGCTCAGTCCTTAGATTATTCTTGCATTCATCACTTACATCACTTGTGTTCATCCAGGAGCCGCGTACATTTTTTTAATTTCTTGTTATGTCCCACGGCAAAAGGGGGAGTAGATACTCAGCTTCCTCTGATGTAGGACAGAAGACAAATACAATAAACCCAAAGATTTTTCAGGTAGGATTTCCTTCAACCATTTCCAAACGGTGGGCAAAGATGCTCTTGAATCTGAATTCTGCCCTTTAATGTTCCTGGGTGAACTGAAGGAAAAGAGCAATTGGGAACTATTCATGTTTAGATATCCAGTTGCAGTGATTTGAAGCTTATGCTACTTCACCTGAGAGGCAGTACAGTGTCCCCTCTCCTTCCATTTGGATGACTCATATTGAAACAAAGTTTTCATTCAGACATGATCCTCTGTGGCCTCTACACTGTTTTGTGGATTTGTCAAAATCTGACCCTTTCAGTAATGAAATAATAATGTGTCTTGATGCAGCATCCCTGAGTGATGTAGGAAGTTCAGTCATTGCTCTTGCAATGGAAGAAAAGCTGATCAATGGGGGATGCAACACCATTCTGCCACATTTACTGTTTGGCCACACTGAAGCATATGCAAGAGAATTTCAGAAATCAGTGTGGTGGTTTACTTAAATAGCACTGAGTTTCTTGACATGTTCCTTGGGGAAAATCAGATATGTCTACATAATCATAACCACTCCCAGCCCAACCTTCTGAAGTGATCTGGCTGCTCAGAGATCACAGGACTCCTTGGAGAAGACAAGGGCACAAAGCTAATGGCTGTAAGATAGACACAGGTAGTGTGAAGTGTTGATAATTGGGTTCCTTCATCAGATTGCCTTTTCTTCTTACTTGGCACTCAATATGGATGTGAAATGGCCTTTTGCTGACTGATTTTACTAATGGGCAAAGACTGGTCAAGGGAGGCCCGCGGGAGTTGGAGCTCAATCAGATCTTCTGAGGAAGTGTGAAAAACAATTCGGAGTCAATTTGGATGAAAGAGGTGTATCAGTTTTCCCCACTGGAGTTGATGGCACAATGTGAAATACTGAAGTGGTGCATGTTTATAATAATCAGGACATTTTTTATGCAGCTAGTCCAGTTGTTACTATGCTACTTGTCTTTATCTATTCAAAATTGTGACATTTACGGTGGTAAATATTAAAAATACAATACTCAATGGCGACTAAAGTTTGTGTCCCATAGTATTCAGAGAGAACAGAAGCTCCTTCAGAGGGTCTGATGATTGGCAGCAATAACACTTTCATTTATACTGCTTCTTTGTGTGAATGTAACAGCTGGAGAAGGTCTTTGACTAGTGTCCTTGAGACCACAGTTGCCAGAAGAGAAAAGCGTAAGTCACATAAGGAGGTTTGTTTTGCTGCACTGCTAATACGGCCATGTTCTACTACAAGAATTAATATCATTTATAGGGAAAAAAATGTCATTCTTGCTCATTTGCATGACACAGATGGATTCTCCTCCTCCCTGTGTAGGCAAGGCATTTGTTCCAGTGGTTCCTCTTGGGATGGCGCAAGGAAAACTCTCCCTTCCTTTTCAATGTACTTTAGCCACAACCTGACCTCAAACTGATGAAAGGACAGTGTTTTTATGTGGCCCATTCCATGTGTGATTTCTCTGCTGAAACTGTCAGCAAACACATTCCCCTTGAAGATGACTTTTTCAAGGACACCTCTGTGCTCTAGGATTTACAAGAGTTGTGCTCTCTGCTATCCTTTAATTTGTTCTTAAAATACCTTTGGTGGTTTTAGAATTTCCTGTGTCTTATCAACTTATTCAGGTTAACCCAATGTTGCAAATGCTGTATTAAGCTGCAATGTAGGTGATCTCAAAAGCAAAAGGAATGTGGTAGAGTTTATCTTGCCTGGGTGCATGAGATACCGTTCTTTCAACAGCACTGGCCATGCATTTGAGTAAGGTTATAGAGACAGGATCTGCTTTGCTGGTTTAAGTCATTAGGACAGCAAGTGCTATGGCCAGAGAGGCTGCACCCAGCCTAACCTATGAGTTAGGGTGTAATGGGATGCTTTTCATACTTCTTTTTTGTATTTCGACCACTTGAAAAGCACAAATGAGCAGCACCTTAACAGCTGTAACTTACTTATATCTCTGTTACTGGACAAGATGATTTGATAAAACCATTTTAGTGGCTACCTACATTTTTAATGTACTCCCAAGAAGGCCTAGTGCCAACCTTTTAAATCTCTGAACAGAAGGGAGAAAGCAGAACACCACAGCAATAGAGAAAAAAGATACTACAGAAATGCAGTTCCATTAAGTCTGCTGTTACATACCTGTGTGTCTTCAAATAGTGAGATTTTAAAATTTCCTTCATTAAAATAATTAGTTTCAATACAACACTTGTTTTAAAGCTTATTGATTACAGACTAAGTATAATTTAACCACTCCACTGCCAATCTTTTGGAATTGTTCCAGGATCACCTGAATAGGTGAACAGAGCTGAGCTGAAAATACTAAATATCCTAGTAACTTGATTGGTCCATCCAGTATGGGTTTAAAAGGTCCTGCTTTGTCCCTCATCCTTGGATTGAGGAAGGAATAAGTCATTCAGGAAAATAGAAATGTAACAAGGAGGTGGGATGAAAGAATGAAGTGCTGGGAGTTTGGGAGTGCCTTAAAGAAATGAAAGGGAAAAGGCTCATATGTGGGAACTTCTTCATTTTCCCTAGAGGTCATCGTATGTAGTAACATTTGCATCAGCGTCAGAGCAAGTTGAATTCAAAACACAAGCAGAAGGCACAACTGATTTTTATACCAGGATACAACTTGGCTCCTCTAAGCTTTCAGAGTTATTTTTTATACTATTAGAAATGACACAAAACTCTCAAAAAGTCTTCAGATAATTTTCTTCAAGGTGCTTTTGAATCTCAATAAGAAGAAAGGCCCACAAAAGACAGCTCATACTCTCTTCTATCAGCTGTTTTTTAATTTCCATCTCTAATTACAAAAATATGCACTCAAAACTGAACATGAGCACTGATGTAGTCCAGTTCCTCCTAAAAACAACAGGAGTTTCCAGCATTTGGTTAGTTTATAACTTCACATGAGCAGGTTTAAAGAACAGTACTTGACATAGATTAGATGCTAGGTAAATTTAAATGCCTTTGAGGTATATTATTGCTGTCTTGCAAAAGTCAGCAATACCAAATTGAAGTGCTAGATGACAGAGACTTTAATGTTCTTAAAACTGCAAGCTGATGAAAACTGCCTTACCTGGTTTTAATTTCACTATTCTAAAATATCTCTGCCTTCACTTTGATATACATAATATGAATGAGATTGGGTTCTGAGAGTATCACACTCTGCTGCTTGTTGGGGCACCAGCAAATTGTCACTGCTGCTGTTATTCAGGCTGTTTGTGGTTTTGCTAGCTCAAGGTCAGCTGAATTGCAGGTATAATGGTCTAGCCTGATTTCAGAAACAGGACTTCTCTATATTACACACATTTCTTATGAGGGCAAGACTTTTACTACTAGCAGATCATATTAATTCTGTAGTAATCTTATTATTCTGCTCTGTCTATCAGAATTTTAAAAACTGATGGCACTAGTGTTCATTACCAGAGTTCATTACTAGACACTAGAGTAATGACACTGGTGTTCATTAACTGAACATGGCTATTCCTGTACACCAGAAATGTCAACTCTTTTTATTCACAGTCAGAAAAGCAGCAGAAGTATAACTCAATCTGCCTTGAACCATGATATTACAATGTCATAATATTTGTGCCATCATATAATAAGCAACACAAGAGAATGATTTGCTGCTTGTGTCTTCTTAGCAAATATTACTTCTACATAAACTCAGAAAGACTGCAGTTGAAAAGCAAAGCCAGAATATAAGCAGTTCAAAAGTCTTTGATTTTTCATACACAGTCCCGAGAACAATGTAGAACAATGAATTTCCCTGCTTTTTCATACTTCTTTTTTTACCCCAGGCATTTATTTTAAAAAATGCAGCCTACACCTGGAATCCCAGTTTGTTGTTCTGCAATGACTTAGGAAAACTAAATTTTAGTAACTAAATTTAAGTGTTATATCATAGAACAAATTAAATTTTATTACAATTCACTTTTCCTAGAAAAAAACATGTTACATTGCACAGAAGCCACATGAAGACTGTTGCTTTAAAGAAAATAAAGTCAGGATTGGTTTTCATGGTAGTAACCCCTGGTAAATTTTCACAGAAGTTACTAAATTGTGCCAGTTACTTCATCACAGAATTTAGCCCAGAATTTCTATTATTACAGTAACTTTTGGGTAGCATTAAGTAACTCTCACTGACCAAATTTATATTCATGAATGCTGAAACATCTGCAGGCTTCTAATATTCTGGTTAAGTGTAAATTAGAAAATGTTTAAAGTACCAGCAGAAGTAATTTTGAAGGCAAGATGTGGGACGTAAAAGTGGAGTTTCTCCTAAAACGAAGAGAAAAATCTTCTGCTTCAGTCAAAATTTAAGGTATACAGGCTTTCAGGACAAATTAAAAAAATTAAATTACTTTGTTTTGGTCGTCTCTACCCCCTAACTTCTGATGGAAACATCTAAGCTTTAAAGTAACAATTAATTATGATAGGATTTGTTTTGGTTTGGTTTACTTGTTCCACGGACAATACACTTCCTTCCCCTACACCTATGCAATCGAAGCATCTGTCTGTAGATACAACTGGCTGCACTTTATGGTTCATGCCAGAGTAGCTCCATTTAGAAGGGCACAGCACCCTGATGCCATAACTTTATTTTTGCTTTGTGGAAAAAGCGCAAGAGTAATAACTGTGTTGTCTCCTGAGGCTTGAAAAGAAAGAAAGAAAAAGAGAGAAAAGCTTTGGATTTGTGATATAGTTACAAGTGGTGAGAATTTAGGTTTCAGTGGCTGTGAGAGTAACAACTCAGGAGGAGGAATCTCTAAAAGGAAACAATTCTCTCTTCACACAAAATCCTGTTGTCCCAGATACAGATGCCATGTTAGCTGAAGCTCAGGACTGTGCTAAAACAGCTGTACCTGGCCCTTGCTCACAGCTGGCTTGCAGCCAGTAAACTTGGTGTGGGATGAGCACCCTCTGTCTGTCTGCAAATCTCTATATAGATATACCCTGAGGCTTCCTGGAAGCAGCTTCCAGCTTCCTCAATTTTCAGAGCTCATACAGGCTTAGAAATGCCCATGGGGTACTTTTAGCAATAATATTAAGTTGTTCTTTCCAAGCTAAGGAATACAAAAATGTAGCAGTGGTCCATTCTTATTTGTCTCACTTTCTACACTCTGTCCTGGGAATCTTTGACAAACACTTCGTGTTTTCAGCACTGAACTTCCCCCACACAGACACTTCTCAGGTCTCATTAAGCAAGGTACAGGGCCATTTTGCAAGTCTCAAAGGAGCCATAAAGAAAGGGAGGGGTTCATGACACTGTGTGTGTTTTTTCTGTCAAAAAGGAGGGTTCAGAAATAGATAACAATAAAAAATTCCTGGAAACGAAAATAAGAAGAAAATAAAGTCAAATTAGGTAAGTCTTTCTTGGTATGTCATTCAGCAAATTCTAGTACACACCTCAAGCAGCCTAGAAGCTTTTTTAAAAAGCTTGTACCATGCAGTATTTAGAAGAGAACCAGTGAGAAACCTTGTCCTTTCTGAAGAGCTGTACGATATCCCCTGAGTCTCTGCTGCCAGCCACCTGCCACACATACCTCACCTACCCCATCTGAGAGGACAGATACAAAAAACATTTTTAAAAGGTCAAAACTGCAACCAACCAAGAGTCAAATACTAGATTTCTTTTCAGTGATCCGTATTGAGCACCAGAGAGTGATATGCTGGGAAGAACCTTTCTTCTCAAATACATTCTTTCATGATGATGGCAGGATTTGAGATTTAGCAATTACTCCTTTTGAAGAATAAAGGATAATGAGGAAGAAGAGTTTTTTTCCCCTTCTCACCAGTGAGCATCCTGTATCACATGATACAGACACAGACAACTATTTCTATTGCCCCAAAGAGTTCGATTTGCCAAGGTGAATATAAAGTCACTCTTACAAAGCATTGTTTAACAAATAGCCATATTGACATCAATGATGTTAATGCACAGGGCATGGTGCTCATCAAGCTAAGGGCAGTGCAGGAGTCTTCTTAGTTAAAGGCTCTAATTCCAAGAAAAAGTGTTACAAGTCAGCTGAGAAAAACCTTAAAAATCCATTTAGAACAGAGTTAGGAGGAAGGATTTTCCACTCAGACTGTGAGAGAAACTGGGAAAAGTCCTAAAAGAATTGACTGTACTCTTCATGACACTGGAATCTTTCCAGGGCTGCAACAAATTCTCAGCCTCCCCTAACATTAACAATGGATTTCAGAATTACTTAGACTAGAAAAAAACATTGTGAGGTGAAACTTGACTTGTGAGCTCATCCCATACTTAGAGAACAGAAAGTATAAAATAGCCAAGAAGTCTCTGAAAAATGCAAAGTAAAAGTGGAAAGATCAAAAAGGAAACCACAAGAGGGCAGATGGACTACATAATGGATGATGAAAATATTAAATACAGAAGGAAAAAAAGGAAAGATATCTCTTAAGAGATACTCCATCTGGGGAAACAAGTATTTTATGCAGAAGATGACAAGTTAGGAGCATGAAGGGAATTCTACCTTTTCCTCTTAGAGGTAATGCAATTTTTAGCAGCTGAACAGTGTTATATCAATAGTTACGGAGACTTGGAGGTCCTTCAGTTATCCATGGGGAGGACTGACACATACACCTTTACTCCCACATGCTTTAGCCTCTCTGGAGGGACTGGTAAGCAAAGTGACAATTAAATTCCTGGTCTTCTGACAGAGACTTTTAAATTCTCAGAGCAAAGAATTCAGAGCTCAAATGATAGGCCAAGTCTTTATTCACAGAGAAAATCAGAGGAACTTAACCATTTGAAAGGAGACTAGTTAGGAAGGGATTAATTGTAGGAGTAAGATATACGTGGATTGAATCACATGCTTACAGAGACGTTCTTTGCTTACACACAACACCATGGTATTCTTGAAGTCCATGTTAAAGCACTCCCTTAGTTCAGTGGGGTAGTATTAACTTATATTCACTTTGCTCCTAGAGAGCTACTCAACTGCTGTACAGAAGATTTTTAGCATCTTTCCTCTTTCTTTAATGTGCTTGAGCACTGGATCAGTCCTTTTCACATTTTGAATTTTCTAGAGGTCACTCAGTTTTGGGGCACATCAGCTGGCATCCTGCCAGCTCCCACTAGTGCATTCCTCAGGGAAGCAGTCTGGACTTGCAACTTTCCTGCTAAGGCAATCTGGCAATTCTGATGCTTCCTTAAAAAGGATACCAGAAACGTTGCCAAACTGGGTGGTACAGCAATGTGGAGAATAAAGCATAGGCTCAGTTTACAGCCTGAGAGATGAAGGTTAGATGTCTGCTTAGCTATTTCCATGTTCCTTGACTAGAAAAGCCTAAAACCATCAGCTGCCACTTCTGGCATGGCTACATTCTCTACACTAAAACATTGCACAAACCTCCCAGTCCCGTTGCCTATCTGCTATGTACCTTATTGTACATGCATTTGAGTAAACTGTAAAACATACCATTTCAAAGGTTTCTTTTAATATATATTCACTCTACAGTGTGTTTTATTCTTATCTTTATTCCCCCTTTAATCTAAAAGGCATACAATAAAAAAGAAACACATGCTTATGCTAAAGCTTCAGTCCAAGTTCTGCTTAAATTCACAAGTTCTCCACTGACCCAAGAAGGAAGTGATCTGATTCCAAAAGACAAAACAATGTTTAAGAAAACAACTTGTTTAGTCAGATTAAACCCCAAATTTCTTGGCATTAGTTCACATTGCTGCAGAGATAATGTGAAGGTTGTGTGCTCTGAACTATGCAAATATTCTCATCATGGCATAGTTCATGGAAGCAACTTTGTTAATATCAAAATCCACAGGCAAATTATTTAGAAGGGCTTGTAACAGGTGTGAAAAGGGGGAGTATCCTCATTAGAAATGTGTGTTGCCTGTTACAGATATATAGATCTTTAATAAATATAGAAATGGGATTGCAAATGCTCTAGGAGAATTAGGCTGGATTCTTCCCTGCCTTGTAATGTTTTAAATCAACAGCTTTCAGTTCATTAGATATATACTGACTTAATCAAGAGTCGACTTTGACACATAAAATTTCAGAATACAATGCAGTTTAGTCCTTTCGAAAGAGATGCTTATACAATGTACTCCTTGTGTTGCATGCAAAAACACAGCAACTGATGGAGTGAAGGCTTTATGTTACATGGGTGATGGGAGCTGAGACACTTTGGCTCTCAGCTGCTTCTGTTCCAAGCTAGCCGAGGTATGCACAATCACAGCACTTCATCCACAGCTATTCCATGATTTCTGCAAAGTGAGCTGCTTGTTAGCTTAGCTGTTAGTGGATACCTGCAAAAGCATCACTGTACCTCAAGTTTTTATTGTTAAGTTTCAGGTTAGCACTGCTAAATGAATGCTGTTAGAGATAACCTCCTCAGATAAGATTTGAGATACATGCATGGGAAAACAGAGAGAGGAGCCCATGCTGGAGCAGGTTTTCTGGGCAAGACTTGTAAACCCCATGGGGAACCCCCACTGGAGCAGTCTGCTCCTGAAGGACAGCACACCGTGGAAGGGGCCTACACTGGGGCAGTTCCTGGAGAACTATAGCCTGTGGGAAGAGCTCACATTGGAGAAGTTACTGAAGATCTGTCTCCCATGGGAGGACCTCACACCGGAGCTGGGAAAGGGCTCACCTCCCTTTGGATGAGGAAGCAGCAGCAGAAACAAAATGTGATGAAATGACTGGAACCACCATTCCCCATCTCCCTGCACTGCTGGGGAGGAAGAGGTAGAAAATCAGGAGTAAAATGATCTAAGGTATCATCTACTGAATGCTCTAAGTTGGAAGGGACCCAGAAGGACCCTCAAATCTGACTCTTAAGTGCACAGTCCATACAGGGATTGAACATGCAAGCTCGACATTATTAGCACCATGCTCTAACCAACTGAGCTAATCCTATGGGACATTTGAAGGAGGGAGAGGTGGGGGATGGCGTTTTTAAGATTTGTTTTCCTTATATTAGCCTACCCTGATTTTGACTGGTAATAAATTCAATTAGTTTCCCCAAAGCAAGTTTGTTTTGCCCATTTCATTAATCGGTGAGTGATCTCTCCCTGTCCATATGAGGCTTTCATTTTATTTTCTTTCCCATGTCCAGTTGAGGAGGGAAATGATAGAGTGGCTTTAGTGGGCACCTGGTACCTAGCCAATGTTAAACCATCACAATCATACAATATTCAGTTCAAGAAATTAATTAAGATTTAAATCTACTACAAGTTGTGGGCTATCAGTTGGGTGGTAAATGTTTACTAACTGAACAGCTATATCAGGTACCTGTTTTTTTCTTTTTGTTTCTTTTCTTTCCTACAGGGCTGTGACAAACAAGTTTATACACAATTCTACTACTCTGTTTCAAATTTCTGCTTTCAGTTGTTCAGAATTTTTCTGCAGTCAAAACAATGTTAATTAAGTTGCCTATGTAATAAATACTAAAAATGTCAGAATTAACTCTGACCCTCTATGTATAGCAGAAAGCAGGCTATCACATAATATTTTTTCTGTAATTTTTTTATTGCACTGGTCAAACAGTAAGCTACTCTTTCTAATGCACTGGATTGGTTCCAGGAGTTCTGTTTCTCCCCCTAATTGTGCCACAAAGATATTACATGAAATATCACCATAAAGGTGCTTTTCTATGCTTTAGTCAAAGGTCCACCTAAGCTTCTTGAAAAAATCCCAGCACTACCTTTTGCAGCACTTTCATGGTTGCTTAATCTAAGTAAATAACTAAACATCAAGTTTGGGTTTGTTCATTTTTGTTCTTTGCAGTACATACAGGAAAAAGCTTTGTACCATCAGTTGTTTAGAGACTACTGGTTCAAAAGTGTGGTCCTTCAGGACTGACTTACGCTTGTTGTAGTCTTAATTTTGACATTCACTGAATGAGGCCAGCCTCATTTTGAAAGCTTAACATTTTAATGTTTCTTTATATGTTGTCAGGGGGTTTGCCTACAAAGTTTGTAGATGTCTGGGCTTGACCCCATGACACTGTCTCCTTAGCTGCTTCACCTCCGAAGTAATCAGGGCAGCTATTTCCTCCAAATTCTTATGTACAGAATCATTAAGATTGGAAAGGACCCAAGATCACTGTGTCCAGCTATTGATCAAATACCACCATGTCAACTAAACCGTAGCCCTAAGTGCCACACTGAATTGTTTCTTGAACACTTCTAGAGATGGCAATAGAATTATACATACTTACATAATTATATCTATAAAATATGCATCCAGGTATAGATAGAATTAGTTTAGCTCTGCGCAGTCTGGTAGCTATTATTAGAGTATCTTCAAAGAAAGAAATACAGCTAACTCCTTATCATTTCCTGTATTCCTGTAATTTGTTTTCTTTTTTCATATCTGATACAACTAGAGATATTTTGCCCCAAGCAGAGGTGAGATAAGAATGAATCACTGTGATTCTGCATTGTCTCTGACTTCAAGACTGCTTGTCCCTCATTCATTAGGTGAAGAAATCTTGCTTGGGTGTTGATTGTATCCCTTGACCCCCCACCCCATCACAGGAAATCCTTCCATCTCATGGAGTTTTCTTAGTACAGAGGAAGCATCCATGCAAGTTCCCTGCTGAGAAAATCATTGTTATGCAATTTGTAGTGCAAACACTTATCCACCTACACCTCCTGAGCTCAACTTACACACAAAAGCCCTCAGGTAATGGTCATGAAACTCACCACCTTCTGCCTCATCATCCGTGAATTTTAATTCTCATTCCCCTGTGAGTGAAGTCAAGTATTTTGCCTGTAGGAGTCCAATTTTATATTTAATATACAAAGCCATGGCAAATTATTGTGAGAATATCAGAACACAAATTTATCTCAGGTTGAAAATACAACTTATGACAATTTATAACAACTTTAGCCAGAGTGTTAAAAATTATCTTTTTCTTTTATATAACTAATGAAAGAATGTCTTCAGGAATTTAGAAACCCTACAAACATATGCTTCTTTAAAAGTTCATGAACTACTACCTACAATGACTTTTGAATCAAAGTGAAAACTGGAACTGAAGTGCATGATCTCTCATGTCAAACAGTTTATATTCTTAATGTATGAATGAAAGGAAAAATAAGATGATGCCATGCTTTCCTATCATTCTAAAGGAGGTTTCAGCAGAGCTACAGTCAGAACCAAAATAAATTTAATTCTGTAATTATACTGTTTTACTGTACTTAAGTTAGCAACTTTTCCAAGGAAACTTTCAGTTCAGATTTCTATTTTTTATGTAGCCTTCCTTTTTGAAGTTACAGTGAGGCATATACTGACTAAAAAACATACTATAGAATGAATAATGTCTAGTTGAGTTTATAATTTTATTATTTTGTAAGTAACTTCATGCCACACATAAGAAATCCACCACTTTCAGAATAAGATGGAACTCCTGATTGTACAAATCATTTACAGAAAACAGATGTACTTTACAAGTTCTTGGTTATATAACCGTGAGGTGCATTTCATAAACATAAATAGAAAGGCAAAGCTTGATTTAATAAACTCATATTTCAAGAAAGCAATGCAGAGAGAATAAAGTTAGCATTTATGTGTGGGTGTTATTTCTTAAGTACTGTGAGTGAGGTATAATTTACTAATCTGAGTCAAGCCAGAAAAACAAGGCTACTTTGTTCATTTGGTGCTTTCTGTTCCATCTAGGCGATATGAGAGTCGAAGGAGCCAAAAAAGAGACTTAACACATAAAGTTTTGAACTCTCTGACATATGCAGCATAGAGGCCAAAGTTCTGCAGAGATTTAACAATTCCCATAGGAGTTTCAGGCATGCTATTGAGGCAGCCAGTATAGACAGGAGTTTAGTGCAACAGCTGTCCCATAAATAAATAGAGGAGAATATTTTCAGGGATTGGTATCTTCACCAACCCTTGTCAAGATGGACTAAAACCCACAGAAAAGCAGTCCTCTGTAACAGTGGAGGGTTTTTTGCTCTGAGGCACATATTTTTATTCACTCAGACAAACCTGAGTTTGCAGTACCCCCTGCTGTCCTTGAGAAACCTGCTGAATAATGGCTGTTCCTGTATTATCTGCTGCTGCCCCTCCAACATTGAATATGCTTGTTATCCCACATTCATAGATTGCATCAATACATTTTTCTGATTATCCTTTTCACCCACCTTGCAGTGAAAATGGACTATATTCTTCAACAGTAAAGCTTCATTCTTTTTAAAGTGAAGGTAAAGTTTGCTATATGCAAATCCACAAAGCAAAAAAAATGGTTCACAGAAAAATTTATGCACCATCAGTTATCTGCAAAACCTCGGACACAAAAATGAAGCCACCTTTAAGCCCCAACAAAAAACAAAGTAAAGTAAAATACTTAGGACCCTAATAATTCAAAATGTATTTCAGCATAGGGGCTGAAAGCTCCCATGGGCCTTGAATCCTCTGAAAAAGTTATATAACTTATTGATAGTAAATCATAGTTTTTCCTTCAATCATATTGTCATTCTCAAGTGAAAAAATGAGGAGGTTAAAGGTACTGGTCTGTGAAATCCAGTACAGCCATTTGGCAAATCCTGAAGGTCAATAAGGCTTTCCTCAATATATTTATAGTCCAGTTTCTATATTACAAAGGATCATTCAGATATACATATGACACAAGAAATAGGCTTATCTTCTTTAGAAAACCTGCCAGGATTCTAGTTTAAACAGGTACTTGCAATGAAAATATAAAAGGCAAGAATCTATGCTTACAAAATGTTCAAACTGATATACTTAGGCCACAGTGCAACCCAAACTCCCATGGTTTCCAGGGACTACAAACATGAACAACACTTGAGGAATGCTAAGTACACTAAATATACTATTTTGACAGACATCTCAAAATTCCATAGGCCAGCTTTCTCATTGGAAGGGAAAGAAAATGTTTTTATGAAGGAAAATAGTACTTCATGAAAGAGCCCTTTGCCAGATAACTTAAATGATGCTATCACCTGCCTCATTAACAGACTGATGAAAGTTACTTTAATAGATATGACTCGTAAGAGGAGTTTTAAAAACAATAACCATACTTCTAAATATAATGATCCCATGTTGTATGTTGTCAGCTATTGCTCATAATTATTCCTGGGTCAGCTTTACTGTGTAGTGAAGAGTTATGATGTTTTTTTCAGTTTTGGAGATTTTAAAAAACTTTTCAAGAAGAGAGGAGGTAGGTAGAACTGCTTAATTGTTATGGCTTAGAATATGCATAGAATAATGTTTCATGCATCTTTAAAACCACAAAATCACAGAATAATTTAGATCAGAAATGGGTCTCTGCTTAGCCCAGTAGCCACCCAAGAGCAGGTTTCAGTTTCTTGGGGCTTTGTCCAGCCAAGTTCGGGCTCTTTCAGAAGGATGGAGATTGCTCACCCTCTCTGGGCATCTGTTCCAAAGTTTGACCACCTTCATGGTGAAAAAGGTTTTCCTAATATCTAATCAGATAATTTCCCATGATCCATGTGTCTGTTGCCACTTTTCCTGTCCCTGTATACCCCTGAGAAGGGTCTGGCTCTGTTGTCTCTGCACCTTCCCATGATGTGGGTTGGGAGAGAAGTAAGATCCCCTCGTAGCTTTCTCTTCTGACAATTGAAGCAAGTCTCTCCCTATACATCATGTGCAGCAGTCCCTGATCATTTTGGTTGCCCTCCACTGAACCCACTATGGTACGTCAGCAGCCTCATTCTTCAGAGTCAAAAACTCCTAAGTAACAAGTAAAGGCTGTTCCGTACTCTTCTATACCATATAGATACTACATATGCATACATACATAAGGAAAGAGAGAGAGGAAAAGAAAAAGTGCTTTGCATTCCAAGTAGCATTGTCTTGATTAGACTTTCATTTTTAGGGCCTCCTTACTTCTGTACAAGTATTTTCACTTTGAATTTAAGTTTAATTACATTTAATATTCATTTAAATAATTGATGATATTGGAGGGGGGGAAAAGGAGGAGATATTTGTGGCTCTTACACTGCAAGCCCATGTAATTCTGGGTGAAAAATCATGCACACTGTAGCTGCTTTTGTGTGCTGAAGGCAGAAACTAGGTGCCAAACCCTGAAAATGCTCGAATTACTTAAAAAGCCATTAAGTGTTTGGGAAATTAGGATTAACCACACCATTATTCCAGAATACACAGAGTGAATGTTCATACAGTCACCACACATAACAAACGAAACCAAAAAACCACCAATGTTCAGTAATGTGGGCTGGCAGTGACAAGGCAGAGCATTTCCTTGTGGAGAGAAGGCCCTTTCTGAAGTTTATTTCCTTCTAAGATAGGACGGCTTCTCACCTCTGCAGAAAAGGTCTGTCCAAAGAGCTTGCTTTCAGTTTTGTGGTTACTAGACTTCCAAGAATTATTATCCCAGTTGTGAGGGGGAACCCTTTTCTTAATTGATATAAATTACCTTGTGCAAAAAGTGGTGAGATCAGGCTTGCTCTGGTCCAGGCTGAGCTTATTTCAGTTTCTGTTACATCAACTATTTTAACCAAATGGAAACCAAACCACTTTAATACCAAATAAAAGGGTAGGTAGAGGTTTGCAACTGCAAAGCAGTTTGGGGTGGATATAATACAGAAGGCTAAAACTTCACATAGAGGAATAATAGCAGAAATGGTTGTTGGTGGGGGTAAGTGTTGCATTTTAGGGGAAATCACAATTTTCTTCCCATGTTTTTTTCTTCTTTCTTTTTTCTTTTTAATTATTTTTATTTATTATCATTCAGCTTAGCAATGAACCAGGACTTTTTTACTAGGGCCTTTTTGAAAAAGTCAAGAAGCTTCAGGAGATTTTCATAGACTCACAGAATATCTCATGTTGGGAGTGACTCACAAGAATCATCGAATCGAACTCGTGGCCCAGCACAGGATCATCCTCAAGAGTCACACCACATGCCTGAGAATATTGTCCAAATGTTTCTGGAAGTCTCTCAGGCTTGGTGCTGTGTCCACCTCCTTGGGAAGCTTGTTCCAGTCCACAAACACCGTCTGGGTGAAGAACTTTTTTCTAATATCCAACCTAAACCTACCCTGACACAATTGCAAAATTTTATTTGAAGAGATAACTTCAAAATTTTATTTGAAGAGACTTCTTTGTTCCTTTGATTATCATTCATGCAGGCCTCCCAGTGATTTAAATGGGGCCAGAATAATACTGTAGATATTTGCAGATGTGATTGAGAGAGTACTATAGGTATTTTCTATAGACAGAATTCTGGCTTCTATATGTGTTCTTTATTTTACTTCTCTAATGCCTTTTTCTGATCACACTAGTAATCTACCCTCCATTCATTTTAGAAGGAAAAGATTTCTAAAGGATATTGCACCTTGTCTGGGTACTTATTAATGCCTGTTCTTGTTCAGAGATTATACAAAGATTGCTTGTACAAAGGAGTTGCATTGGCTTGAGTTAAATGGGTTTTAAAAAAACAACCCACAATGTATTTAGGTCAGTACAAATTCCTTGTTGGAAATTTTTAGATAATCTTAAATCTTTAACTATATACACTTTAAGTCGTTTACTGAAAACAACAGTGTCAACAAAAAAACTTGTACTAAAGCCACAAAAGTTAATTTTAAGAAACTCAGTTGCATTTCTGAGTAAATCAGGCCTAGTAAATTCCCCCTCATCCCCCAGTTTTATTTTCAGAGGAGGAAGCATCATATTTGGAATGAAACACCCCCTCCCACTGCTAAAGTTGTGCAGCTGTAACGAATTGCTTCATGACCATGCAACCTGATTGCTTTTGTTTTGTTTGAGATGGCATTGAAAAGAAACAGCTTCAGCTGTAGATGAACTAAATTCCTCTTTGCAGAGATTTAGTTATTTTTGCTTCTTGTTTAAGGGTTTGAGATCATGCATAAGGAATTTTTTATTACAAAAGAAAAAAAATGGTTCTCAGAAAGACAGTCACTAAGGTGCCTTTCCTCTGTATTAGGCAACATTTAAACCTAAAACAACAAAATACATTTGTAATATTTTGTACAGGTTTGTAAATAATCAAGTTTTACATAAGTTCTACCCTTCAACTTTTTTCTGTATAGGAACACTGCATCTTTCTTTTTTTTTTAAATTCTCCTAGCCGCTGACATTACTGAAGCCTTCTAATAGGATTATTTCTTGACTCTCCAATTAGCACTATGAGATGGAACAAGGCACTGTTCTGCAGTCCAGAATTACAAACCGTGATCCCCTCTGCCTGTTAGGTTAAATGGGAGGCTCATTCTTGAAACACCATGCTTGTCCAAAATCCCAGGCACTCCACTAAAGAGATAAGCACAACTATTGAAACACTATCACAAATAATGTAAACATGTAAACAAATAATGTAAACGTCTCTGTGTGCATATGTGCATATTTTAATACATACATATATATATATATGCATGTGTGTGAATATGTGTGAATGTGTGTGTATAAAACCAACATAAAGAAAACTGACTTTATTAATAATTTCTAGAATCCCAAACCTCAAATCCCTGCTCAAGCAACACTCAGTTTCTACAAACAAGGGGAAAAAAGGTAGTCCAGAAATATAATACCTACTACAAGCCAGGGAAAGAAGATCCAATGGCCCAGGGCCTTCTAGAAGACTGACTCGTTCCTTAGACCATTCACTCTCAATTTACTTTAAATTTAGGCATGCCAGTGAATCCTTATGCTGGTGAGCCTACAGGAAAAAAACAAGGTCTTTGTCTGTGCCTCTGTTAAAAATGCTTTAAGGGATCTGCAAACACTAAAAAATGATGGTTTTCAAGCCAGACACCTCACCTGGCATCAGGTGCATTAGTATATCATGGAGCTGGAGTAAATAGCTAAGTAGAGCTCTGGTCATTGATGGTTTTCCAGATCACAACTAACAGCTAAATTTACTCCAGAAAGCAGACAGCGCTGACCATAAGGAAGACTCACAACGTAGCTGAGAAAGAAATGCATCTTAATAAGCAAAAACACCAATTTTTTCTGCAGTGGCTCCAAATTGTTACACACTTAAGTTTTCCAACACAGTAGTCTATATAAAATGACCAGAGTGTATAACAGATAACAGAACTGCTCTATTCTTCTGATTTATGCACCTTCACAATCTTCTTTGTACTATTTGTCTGCTCCCCTTTGCACTGTTTTCTCTGTCCCATGGGCTCTTGTCTCATAATGGAATGAGATTGATCACCCCCAAAAAAGTACAGTCTTGCCATCCTTGAACAGGCAACTTCTATGCCTGGTGACAAGAAAGTCATGAGAGAATGAACAGCTAGGTGTCTAAAACCTTCTGAAAACATTTAAAAATTATCATTATCTCTTCCAGTTGTACCACCTTGCTCTTACTTTGACTGAGTCACACTGCTGGTCCTTATCCACCCCAACCACCTTCTCCTGCTACTAACAGAGCCAGCTTCATCACCAGGTGTGGAAAAGGAGTAAAAATTACACTGAATGTGTACTCTCAAATGATCACTTTTGTGCATTAAACAAAGGGAAACAAGCAGGTACTGTACGGATCTCAGTAAGGTGACAATCTGGCCATTGGAAATGCTCAGCCAGGCAAGAATAATACCCTCCAAAGGGTACTTCATTCTGTTTTACTAGCAAAGTAGACAAAATCATTTTGTGATTCAAGGCAGTGAGAGCATTAATACCATCAGCACAGATCTTAATCCACTTCCAGGAGAAGATGCTTGAATGTTTTTTTTCTATCTAGCACTCAAAGTAAGGGAGCACCATGGCCAAAAGTTGGTGTCTTAACTGCCCCCATACAGCCTCAAAACTGAAATGAAAAAACACCCGGTAACATCTGGTAATAAGAAGATAATTGGGTTTTAACAATGGCTTATCACTTGACAATAAGGAAATTTTGTGCTTCAAGTCAAGTTGACAGTTTATAGTCCTTAATAAAGCACTGACAACTGCTGCCACTGTGGGACCCAACACTTCCCAAACACTACCAGAAGTACAAAGGAGAGGTGTCTCAAACACTGAAGAGAATTAGAAGTGCCCCCAAAACTTCTATTATTCCAGTGAAAAATGCTGACAATGAGGATGTGACCGTCTTTGCACTTCTACACCTCTCCTGCAAATGAATAGTTCTGACAGAATTGAGCATCATCACTTGTGAAGTAGAGGCAGCTTCCCTGCAGTGAAGGATATTCAAACAATTTGCTTGCGCAATGACGGCTTTGACTTCCTTAACCTGTCCAGCCAAATCAAATCTGCTGATTGTGATTATGCAGGTGCTGTGGTGAGAGCAGAAAGTTAAGTATGAGAAGCATCAGTCTGGCCTGATAGCTCCAGAAATAGATTTAGCCTGGAGCTTTCTATGAAATAAGACCCCTCACCTGAAAATAACCTGCACAAGTCTACTTTGTAAAATGAAGAAGGGATCTGGTAACATGCTTAAATCAATGCTAACAGTCACTTTCGGGATAGATAGTCTTTAGATTCACTAAGGTCTTTAAAACTCAGTATCACGTCAAATGCTTCCCTCTGGAACTTCAACAGTGGTGAATAAAATAAAAGCCAGTTTCTTCCACTTGACCAAACTGTCTACATCTCTTGTAGACCAATAAACTGAGCTTCTTTCTGGTCTAGACTTGTCCTGGCCTATGAAGGCAATTAATCTGCAGCAGCTAGAGAAATACTACCACTTGCACCAGCCTCCTTTGGTTCTCCAGGGATTTTCTCTTCCTCTCACTTTTTTCCTCCCAGATGCATTGCAGGGAGGTGGGGGAATATGGCATTGCAGACCCTTCTCAGGGCTAATCCCCATCATTTCACCAAGCAAATCAAGCTCTCAGGAGTGAAGTTGAGCCATCATCACCTTCATCACTGTTGTGCAAGACCAAAGGTGCACAAGACAATCACTGCAGAATTGAAGATATTGCCTGAGTACTAAGAGTCCTTTGAATATGTTTGTCAAACAAACCAACATCCTAGAGGAAGGAGGAAAAAGAATTTGGCTCTTGCTTTCCCAGACAGCAGAAACAAAAGAAAATCAGAACAAAACCAAAACAAAGTGAATCATAAATTCCCCACTGCCAATCTTGTGAAGTCTGACACTGCAGATCTGACAGAAGAGCTGTACACAGAAAACATTGGCACTGCAAAGCAGCTGGGAACTTCATGTAAAGCACATAGGTGTGGAACCCCTCTGACTTCAGCTGGGGTTAGTTAAATGATGGGAGAAAGGAATCCATCTGCTTTCTATGATCAGGGCCTATATCACCAGTGGAAAACTGTGGTGTGGAGGTTAGGGTGTGGCCAGAGTAACACACTGTGTAGTCTGATCTAGTATTTTCTCTGAAATTCTACCCCAAATGAAAGCTCCAACAACTTTTATGGCTCTGTAATAGTTTACTTCAGCTGAAACAGTATTTCTAATCTACATAATACACTAAGTTTAAAGATTTAATTATCCTTTAATGCATATACAAATTATTGTGACAATGCTCAAAGGACAAAGTAATTTCAAAACAAAAGGCTGACCAAGAATATCTGATTACTAATCCAATGAGAAGATAGAAATAAAATGTTGTTATATACTAAGAGTATTAAATTAATTTACTTTTTTTCTATGTTTGTATATCAAAGAGTCATTTCAGGTTTGCAGTTTAAGTGGTGATATTTATGTACTTCCAAGACAACACAACATGAAAATACATCTTCTCAAGCTACAGCTAAACTGGAAATGTGCTACACAAACCAGTTGAAGACGAAGTGTGAACTTTGCTTGCCAGTGCTTGAATACATTTTTAATATCATCACAAAGAGTCACATCTGTTAAACACATAAGAAGCCTCTAATTCTACTCTCCTACAGTCACACATTTGTATACCCCAAAACTATATAAAACAAAGTATTAAAAATAGTTGTAGAATAAAAAAATAATCACATGTATCCATTGGTGATTCTATTTCAGAAAAGAGCTAATAAAGTTTTCTGTTTATTAAGCTCACCAAATTTTTTCTTTCTGGTAGAATTTTGGGTTTGGGTGTCCAAATTATATACTGGAAGATGTATTGGTACAAGCAATGAATTAAGCACAAGTAATCTGAACTCCAAACAAGAGCACAAAGAAGTGAGTGAGCTCTTGTAAATAATATCTGTTCTGTTTCGTCTATATAGAGGAGAAAATCAGGGATAAGGAATCTTGTTTCACTGTGTCCTTTGATACTTTTGGGAAGGCTTTTGTTTCATATGAAATCTCTAAATCAGAAGATGTTCTGAGGAGTGAGTAATGTCCAAGTTTGTTTCCAAATACTGCATTATGCAAAGGCACTTTTGTTTGTTTGTTTAGAAACAGACCCATGACTTTCTGCAACTATGATGAGTAGTTTTTTGTTTATGTAAAGCAGGAGCTTCTGCAGCTGTTTACAGACAAAATTCTGCAAAGCGCTGAATACCTAAGATCACACTGAAGTCAGTGTGTGTGCACAAGTCAGAATGTACACAAAATTAATGTGGGTTTCAAGTAATTGTATCTCTCAGCTTCCAACGCTTATTCATTATTATCAAGATGAGGAAAAGGATAAATGTTATAGGAACATGCCAACTTTCTGTTCCTTTTTTTTTTTAAATAAGGTTTATGATGTAATACACATTGAAAGGTATCAGAAGAGTCCTTGAAGCCTTCCCAACTGTGCATTCCTCTGAAGGAAACAATGGAGCCTTTGGGTCTACTTGGCACTTTGCTTCATGGGCATTCATATTTTATATGATATGGAATTGTATCCCTTGCCTAGGACAGCAGACAGCAAATATTGTCTTTGTGAAAGTGTTAGATCCCCATTCTTGACAATCTTTCCCATGTTTCTCTAACTATTCACAGATTTTCTCCCCGTTCCTTTTTATTTTTCTAATTACTGCATTATTCACCTGCAATTTTCCTCATTCTAGATTTTTGGAATGGCAAAATTTTAATATTCATTTTAATTTTCAAAAGATTTTGTTGCCTTTATTCCTGTTCCATATCTCGTTCCAATGATAGGATGTAACTCTGGATTTGAACAGGTGATTCCACATAAACCATGTGTAGCAATCTGCTCAGTGGAGGGCAGAGAGTCTTTATAAAAAGTCACCAGCTGTTACTGGAGAACCACATAAACTTTCACTAGTGGGTGGTTTTTTGTTCTTTTTTTCAGAATTGAAGTGTCCGTATTCACACCTGACAATCCATGTGATGATACCAGGCACGCTATCTGTACCTCTGATTTAAGCTGTCACAAGGAATATACGTCTATTTGACAAACCGCTCTTGGTGGTGATAGCAACTGATTTGCAACATTCTTGCAGCTCAGCTTCTGACAGTTCAGTCAGCCCAGAAGATAATTTGAGGAGTTTACTGAGATATGTGTTTGTTTCATTTGCAAATTAATCTTATTCTGAGCTCTGGACCTCCTTTCCAATTATGTCAGGCTCCACATCAACAATTGTCAAGCCTCCTGTTAACAAAGTTACCTGATTTTCTTTTCTCAGAGACTGCCATCCATCCCCAGTGCTGTAAATTAACTTTATGCCAAAGACTTCTTTTCCCCCACCTAACTTCAGAATGAGAAAATGCATGTCTTTTAAGAGGGAGTATTCCCTGAGTAACTGACTGTTCAAACACCAAGGATTCTCCAACCCTACATGTGATTTAGCAAGTGGATTTTTGTGGGCATCTATGCCTCAATGCAGAATTCTCCCTGTCACCAGTATTCCTGGCTCAGTGAAGAATTTTTAAATGGGGAATTTTCAGGCTAAACAGAAGAGAGTCTGTTCTGAATTTGCAGGCTCTAAAATACACAGCTCCCTGTGACTGGGAAATCCAGAAATGAAGGACTTGGATTTTCTTAAGAAAACTTTGATCTGGGGCAGAGGAATAGGTGAACAGGAAGGAAAATATGACATAGCACAAAACCACGTGGGATTTGTGTCCCATGTCTTTGCACTCCAGATCATTGATGTAAGTTAGAGCCTTACGATTGCTTTAAATCACCCTGTAATTATAGCACCATAAATTATCTTCAGGGCCAGAGGATAAGAGAGTTTGATGCTCTGTCATTTGTGATGAAGAGAGTTTGATGCTCTGTCATTTGTGATGACACTGCTACTCCAAAGAAAGAGCACTAAGAAATGCTCATTCTAATTTAGGATTTTTTTTTTGTGTGTGAAAATGATACTATAATCTCAGTATATTTTGGAAATAATTTGTCTTTTTTAATTGACTTCACAAATTATTATGAGAGTAGATGCCATGAAATCTGGTTACAAGTTGAGGACTCAATTTAGGAAGTAAAAGTGGAAAAGGCAAACATTTTAAAATTACAGATTTCTGCCGTTTTGAGATGCTGTAAAACCTATTAAAATGAAAGGTTCACTCTATATCACTAATCTTCATTAAAGAACAAGTTTACCTCTCATTAAGATAAACTTACAAAATTGCATTACTCTTCAGCCATTTATTTTCAAATGGACGTGCTAATTATTCCCAATTGTCTGAGTGGAACATAAAAGTTCCTGGCAAAGTATTCCACTATAATATGTAGTAAGAATAGGGTAGGTTATTCAATATCTATGTAATTGTGGGCTCTTATAAGAGACCATTGAAATAACTTGCCTTTATAATTCCAGGGCAGATTAACACTGTAATAGTAATTTATGCTATAACATTGTGTTAGCTTCAAATTTTCTGAAGTAGTCAAGACAAGAAAATTTTCTTTTTTATAGGCTACAGGTAACTGGAAATACAGAGGCAGTTTGATCTCCTGTTTATCTGAAGCTTTGTCCTCTAAAAATGTGAAGTCTCTCAGAAAGTTCAGCTAAGCAGGATTTCTATCTATTGTTTTGGGGCATCTGGAACTAGTGGGGAATACAGTGTTTTCCCAGCTTAACATTTTGTTTTTCCATTGCACCCTGAAGCTATAAAGTACACTGCCAAGAGAAAACTAATTCAGCAGTATAAATTAAAAATAGGATTCTCGTGACACAAACTGCATAAATATGGTTTACTTGTGTAATTATTTTGCAGCAGTGATATGTCTCTGTTATGAAATCTTCACAAATTGTGTGACATTTCTGATAATGGCCAATATGCAGAGGCAAGCAGAAAGAAAATTATTAAAAATGTTATTGAAGAACAAATCAGCAATTTTTTTAAGGGAAGGTGAGGACAATCATTTCTTTGTAGTATCTGATTACCTTTGGTTTATTTTTTCTTTAAGTATATATTTTTAAGTTTGACTTTAGTAGTGTAAGAGTCAGAACATGTAGCTTTAAAAGATGAAGTTTTAGAAAAGTTTCACAGATTTGTGTTGTCAACTATTATAAATACAGCAGAAAACAAGTACTTAGACTATGCTTTAAACGAGACTCTAAACTTTTCCTTACTATTTGACAGAGGGTTGGCATCTTCAGTAAAAATCTCACCACCCTCAAAGCACCAAGTGTAGCAACTTGTAGCAACTACCAGGCTTTTCAAATTCAGACCTCTAGCCTTCAGAAAGAATTAGGACAAAATTTGGCTTTTGGCAATCCAGAACAGTATGAGTGGCTGGTACATATAAGGCCTAGCAGATACAGGGGTTGATTACCACAATCTAACTACTAAGTTTTACTAATAACTAGTTAATTAGAAAGCAGCAGTCAAAAGGCATTGAAAAGGGTCTAAGAGCCAGACTAATCAAGGAGATATGGTCCAAGACCATAAAACATCAGTCTAAGGAAGAACTGAATTAAAAACACTCCAAACATCTTCCTTACTTTATAAAATGGACTTAAAGTGAGGCACAAATATACTAACTTAATGAAGAAAAGAGGTAGTCCCAACATGCACATTTTTAAGCAGGTAATCAGATGATCTAGAAATCTACTCAGTTAATCAGCCCTCAGCCTTGTACAGGAGGTCTGAGTAGCAGCACATCCTTCTCACACGCAGTCCTCCTCTCACTTGGCCCTAAGAGTCTGCCCAAGATGGAATGATTGTTAAACTAAGGGTCTTAGGTGGTCTTCAAAATAACTTCTTCAAATACAACAGGGTCCCACCAGCCATTTGAGATTTTGCTCAACGCCATTTATATGAAGTATCCTTCACAATAGGTATTAACACCTCTCAATCTACTCAGCAATTAGGTCTGGCTTGACAAATCACTTGGGTCTGCTTTCCATTTATTTTTCCCACAGAACAAAATGGCAGAGCAACTTCTGAGCACTTTGGCAGTTTGTCATATGGATATGCACGTTCTCTATCCTAATAAAGTTTGAAGAAGAAAATGCACATAGAATCATAGAATGGTTTGGGTTGGAAGTGACCTTAAAGATCTCCTACTTCCAACCCCACTGAAACAGGCAGGGACATCTTCCACTAGACCTGGTTCCTCAAATCCCCATCAACCTGGTCTTGAGCACTTCCTGGGATGGGGCATCCCAACAACTTCTCTGGGTAACCTGCACCAGTGTCTCACCACACTCAGAGTAAAGAATTTCCCCCTAATATTTAATCTAAACCCGCCCTCTTCAGTTTAAAGCCATCACCCCTTGTGTTATTACTACATGCCCTTGTCAAAAGTCCCTCTCCAACCTTCTTATAGGCCCCTTTTAGGTACTGGAAGGTGTTCCCAAAGCCTTCTCTTCTCCAGGCTGAACTGCCCCACCTTCTCAGCTTGTTTTCATAGAAGAGGTTCTCCAGCCCTCTGACCACCTTTGTGGCCTTCTTCTGCACTTGTTCCAACAGGTCCACATCCTTCTTATGTCAGGGATACCAGAGCTGGATGCAGTCTGTCAGGTAAGGTCTCAGGAGAGCAGAGTGGGAGAATCACCTCCCTTGACCTACTGGCCATGCAGGATGCAGCCCAGGACACATTTGGCTTTCTGGGCTGAAGCACACATTGCCAGGTCATGTCAGACTTCTCGTCCACCAACACCCTCAAGTCCTTCTCTGCAGGGCTCTTCACAATCCAGTCTCTGCCCAGTCTGTATTTGTGCTTGCACTTGGCCTTGTTGAACTTCCTGAGGAATGCACAGGCCCACCTCTCAAGCCTGTCAGGGTCCCTCTGGATGGTGAACCTTCCCTCCAGCACGTTGTTGGCAAACTTGCTGAAGATGCCCTCAATCCTGCTGCCCATGTTGCCAACAAAGATGTCAGACAGTGCCGGTCCGAACACTGACCCATGACAAACAACACTCATCACACTGTGGTCACTCATAATAACGAACTTCCAAACAAACTGGATCAGATAAACTACTGATGAGAAGTTTGGTAAAATTACTCCAGCTCCCAGGTACTAGAGGAAAGAACAAGAACATGAGGAAGAGTGGGTGTTCTTTCTACAAGCACCACGTATTATCAGGACATCATGTATTTTGTCCGTAATATGCAGATGGTAACATGACAACAACAGTGAATCAGGGATGGGAAGAGTTAATTTGGGGGACATTCTTCACTGGGTCTGTTCATGCCGGTTGGTCATGAGCCTGGACACCAAAACCTGTGGCAGAAATTCCTTTACTATATTGGGAAGAAATCTCTTCCAACCTCTATGGAAGAACAGGGAAAGTGTTCCAACTGTTTAAATCATAGGAAACAATATATGAAGTGGTTTAACTATTCTAACTTCTACTGAAGCCATCAAAGTTGCACATGTACAAAAACAGGCCCTACAGAAATAGGATTGATTTCATCAAAAGACGGTGACTGGAATCCCTATGGGATACCAGTAACTCCTGGCTTTCCAGCTCTTCTTGACTGCTGCAAGAGTTAAGTTCTCTCCCTACCTCAAAGGGTCTCAAAAATCTTGAGAGTTTAGCAAACAATTAATGAAAAGAGACCTGCAGTTAACTGGACAAGTTCACACATCAGAAAGCAATCATTACATTGTATGTTACTAGCAGGTGGTTAACCATGAATGTTTATTCCTTGTCAGCTACGAACGTACTTTGATTTCTTTGTAGGTGACCGGTGTTCTTCGTTAGTAGTTATTAAAAGTTATTGATAACAACCCAATGTCCATCACAGTTTTGTTTCGTAACAGACTAAATCACGTATCTGTTGGCCTTGATAGATACACCACACGAAATTCTTATATTTCATACTAATTCTTAATCTTGATTTACTGCCTTAGAAAATTTCTATTTGAATTATGCTCGTTATTGACACCAAGACCATTTTTACTCATCCATAAACAAAAATATAAGTTCTACAGTCCTGATATAGGTTTAAAAAGGCCTATGTGAGTGATTGACTCTACAAATTAATCTCTAAAACTGCAATTTATTAGAGAAGATGTTTATCTCCCCTTTTCACTTGTCTTCTGCACTCACTATTAATTGGTTTATGTCTTGGTCACAAGGGCACCTGCATAAACCTGATTTTGTGGTACTATTCATGACAGCAGCTTGTGTGGCATGAGTTTCCAGAACTTATCATCTTAGGTAGGAACAACTCCTCCTTTGCTGAGTCAACTCACAGTGAGCAAGTTCCTTTGACAACACCAGAAAGACAGTGGAGAAATTAGAATAGTAAAATGTGAAGTAGCTATGCTTGAAACAGGTGGACCAAAGAACAGATGTGCCTCTGTATTATTCAAAAGAATTACGCATTTCCATGAAATGCCTAAAAGCAGCAGTTTTCCAACACTCTAAACTATACATTAACAACAGTGAACCTTGAAAACATACTGTGAACTATCATGTGTCCATGTCACCACTCTTTTTTTAAGTGTAAAATCTACAATATTGTTAGAGTTCTATGCTTCAGCATCTGGTGGCTATGAAAACTCTATTTACAAACTCAGGCTTGGGTGGAGTGTTGAAGTAAAAGAAGGCTTCTCTGAATATGGTATTTTTCTGGAAAGGTTTTGTGCTTGCTTTGTTTGCTATGATGTGAACTAAAAGGAGTGGGTTTATACACCAAGAAACATACAAGTGGATAGAGCAAAACATCAGAAAAGTATTAACGTGAAGACGTAAGAAAATGACTAAAATAAACTTCAATATTAAGTTTGTTTTCTCAACACAAATGATGGGTTCTCTGATATACAGGATACCAGGAACTAGCTCCAAGCGTTTTCACATTTTAAGGATGTGGGCAAACGCTCATTTTTTCATTCACTAGCAATTCTATCCATTTTTATGATTTGCTGTTCTTTGGCTCCCACAGCAACACTAGGAACATCCTTACCTGCAATACAGGTAACAAGATATGCAAGGGCTGGGCTTATTCTTGTGCACATGATTGATTTTATAGTAATAACAGCTTGGGACTATAATATGTTAGCAGGATGAGTGGAACCACTTATGTCCATAAAATTCAGTCTCATGCAGATTCTGAGGTGCTTTTTAGCTACACCTTTGCTCAAAATTATTGACAATATTAGAGAATCTTATCCTTATGGAAAAAAATATTATAAAACAGAACAGGATGGAGGGGTGGCGGGGACAGAGCCTTCCTGACAAGCGATCTGCTTTTTTTTTTTTTTTTCCAACTTTTAATTTTAAATAAAGCTGTCTGTGAATTTGAGCCTAGGGAGACCTTCATTAAAATCAATTAATCAGTCAGCCTCTCTGCTGAATAGCTTTCTGGAGACAAAGTCAAAATAGGATTTGGGAGCGACGTGTGTGCAACTCCTGCTTAACTTTTCTCCCCAGGGCCGCAGCCTCACACCCCTGACCCGCCTGAGCGGGAGGCGAAGACGGAAGGATATGGCACGGGGATCTGTGACAGACAGCTCGGGGGGGGGAAAGGGGGACCCCACCCGGCAGCGGGGAGACCCCGGTACCTAGAGCAGGTGTTCTGCGGCTTGTCACCGAGCAGGTGAAGGTTGGATTTGGCGGTCTCGGCCCCCCTTGGGGAAGGAGAGACCGCCACTCCGTTTAGCGACCTCGGCGAGGGCTGGTCGTTCCCCGCCCCGGGAGGGTGGAGGTGAGGGGCGCGTTAGGAACCAGATCCCAGCGGCTGGGTGAACTCTCCGGGGTGGGCGCCACCTTCCCAGCCCCAGCAACTCCCCCGGAGCATCTCCCCTCGCCCCGCCGGCGGCAGGAGCAGCCCCTGGACCCGTCGCTGCCTTAGAGAGGCTTAGGGGGAAAGTTCTCCCCGCTCCCCCCCATCCCCGCGCGAGGCCGGACGAGGCGGCGCGGGTGTCCCCCGGCGGCGGAGGGCGGCGCGGGTGCCCTGCTCCTCCC
>VZTX01026588.1:0-25941 GCA_013400915.1 Pardalotus punctatus | reverse complement strand
CCGGGGCCTCCGGGGCCGCAGGGGGCGAGCGCGGCCCCGCTCCGGACTCGGGGCCCGGCGAGCCGGCGGAGGGCACGGAGCGGGGCGGGCGCTGTGCGGGCGCTGCTGGGTGGGCAGCGCCTGTGGCAGGACTCGGGGCATCCCGGCCACCCCGTCATCGCAGTGACGCCGGCTAGCCCGGTCACTCCGGTGACCCCCATCACCCTGGTCACCCCAGTGATCCCAGCCACCTTGGCCACCCCACCAACTCGGTCATCCCCGCCACTCTGGCCACCCCAGCCAGCCCAGCAACTCTGGTCACCCTGGCCACCCCGGCCATCCCATCATCACAGTGATCTCGGCCACTGGCCACCCTGGCCAGCCAGTGACCCCAGTCATCCCATCATCCTGGCCACCCCATCAACAGTCACCTTGGCCAGCCCAGTGACACCCCTGTCCACCCAGGTGATCCCAGCCACCTTGACCAACCAATTCACCCTGGCCATCCTGGTCACCCCAGCCATTCTAGCTACCTCCATCACCTCAGTGACCCTAGTCACCAACCCCAGTCACCACCCTTGACAGCCCATCCAGTCCCTGCATGTAGAAGCACACTGACATTACTAATGGTTGCTAGACCCTGTGATACCCTGTGAGTGGTGGGTTGGTAGGGATTTACTGCAGACTTTGGTGGTGTTCATCCTGAACTCAAACAAAGCAAAGGATGCCCAGCCCTGGAAAGAGGTGTCTACTCTGGGAAAGGGATCTACGCTGGGAAAGAGTGATCTGCTCTGGGAAGCCCAGAGCTGTCCATGGAGGGTAGAGGATACCCCAGGACATCTGCCATAAGGCAGTATCCCAGCCACCTGGACATGGGTTTGAAACTGTCCCAGCACCATCTGGTGTGATGGATCAGTTAGTACAGTATGACCAGCTCCAGGGACACCTGGATCCAGGGACAGGCAGGAACTGCTTTGCAGGGTCTGAAGGGTTAGCAGTGGGTGCTGGGGATCAGTCATCTTGTACCTGTACAATCAAAAGGTGTAAGAATCTTATCCTAGTGGCAGGATCTGAGGGAATGGCTGGTGCTCTGTCACTCTGTCAGGGGAGGGTTAGGTTGGATATCAGGAAAAGGTTCTTTCCCCCACAGGGTAGTGGGGCACTGAACAGGCTTCCCAGGGAATGATCACAGCCTCAAGGCTGCCAGAGCTTCAGGAGCATTTGTACAACACTCTCAGGCACAGGGTGGGATTATTGGGGTGTCTGTGCAGGGCCAAGAGTTGGACTTGTTGATCCCTGTAGGTCCCTTCCAAGTCAGGATATTCCATGATTCTACAATACTTGAACCTCTGGAAAGGCACATTCAGGAGCCCCAGTTTGGTGGGGATGCAGAAACAAACATTTAACTTGGTGGTGGTGTATGTGGTGTATTTTACACCCTGGCCTCTGGTCAGCACAGGCTGGTTGTGGACTTTGGTGGCGGGCCCAAGGAACGGGTCCCCAGTGACACTTTGCAGTTTGCAGGAGCCACTGGAGAGGCATTGCTGGGCTGTGTGCAGGGTGGCTGAGCCACTCAGGTGCCTTGCCCCCCTCAGCCCATGGCCCCAGGCAATGTCCCACCCTGGCAGGCTGGGCACACAGTCCCCCATGCCAACTCACAGTCTTGGGCAGCTGGAAAGGCCAGGACTCACATGCTACCTGCACACAGCTCTTCAGCTGCCTTTTGTGCTCCCATTTCCCCCTCCAGCAGCCCCTCACCCTACAGAGCACCATGGCTGCCCACTTGGCTCTGGCTGTGCTCAGTCTCTCAGAGAGGGTCCCCATGTCAGCCAGCAACCCACACATCCACCTCAAACTCTCTTTATCTGGAAAGATGTGCCACAAAGACCCTGAAGAGTCATGGCTCACCCTGTTTAGGCAGACAGGCCTTTCTATGGGGATATCCTGGCAGGTAAGCTGTATTTCAGTGTGGTAGACTGGGGATGGGGATGCTGAGGTTCAAGGCTGACAATTTATGCTCTTAGAGGTGAGGGGAAGGACTCTCCTGTACTGCTGGAGCTTGTTTTGCAGCACCACAGCTTCCACAGGAGGACAACCCTGCCACAGCTTTAACTGAGAGACAAGCTGAAAGAGCTGGAGCTGTTCAGTCTGGAGAAGAGAAGGTTCCAGTATCTGAAGGGGCCACCAGCAAGGAAGCTGGAGAAGGACTTTTTATCAGGAGCTGGATAGATCAAGGGGAAATGGTTTCAACCCGAAAAAGGGGAAATTTAAGTCAGATAGATGGAAGATATTTTTCCCTGTGAGGGTGATAAGGCCCGGGAACAGGTTGCCCAGAGAAGCGGTGGCTGCCCCGTCCCTGGAAGGGCCCAAGGCCAGGTTGGATGGAGCTTGGAGCAACCTAGGATAGTGGAAGGTGTCCCTGCCCATGACAGGGGGTGGGAATGAGATGATCTTTAGGGTCCCTTCCAAGCCAAACCATTCCATGATTCTGTGCCTGTGCATCTGTGGAGTGCACTGGGCAGGACTCCAGGGGCTCTGCCTCTCCCCAGCTCTGCAGCACCTTGATGACACAGGCCAACACAACGCTGGGTGCCAGGGGGCTGCAGGCCACGGCTTGGCAGCACACGGGGCACAGGAACTGCCCCTCAAGTGCTCTGGGGAGGGACACCATGCAGGGCTGACGGGACGAGTGCCCACACTGCAGCATCAGTGGCTCCTTGAACACCTCCAGGTAGATGGGACAGGGTAGCTGCTCCTCCAGCTTGTTGATGTTCATCTGAGCCATCCTGCCACCTTCCCACACACGGATCCCACATGGATCTGGACTGGGAAACACAGACAGGAGATCAGTTCTGTTCCAAGAACAAGATCAGCAGCACAGACAGTTGCAAACCCATCATTAAAACTCCAACCAAAGTCTGAGATGATGATTTTAACCCATAATGAGTTTGTGGCTACACCTGGTCCACACCTGGCCATGTCTCCTGGGTCTTCCAAAGGTGTAAGTAGTCAACCCTAAGTTGTTCCCACAGATCTCTTTGGGGTTATTATCTCAGCCCACGGACATGCTCAGAGGGATTGGCATCACTCAAGTGATGCATCTAAGCAAAAAGCAGAAGGAAAACAAGAAAAGCACATTTATCTTGGAGACAGGTGGGGTGGATTTGGAAAGCTGAGACACAGCTCAACCCCTTGAAAGTTGCTTCCATGTTCCATGCTCTGGACCAGCACCCCCAAAAGATGTGAGCCAAAATCCCAGCCTCTCCCACCAGCCCCAGGGAGCACAGGGCAGTGTGTTCCCATGCTGTAAGGCTCAGGCAGCACTGCCTTCCCTGCTGTTCCCAGTGCAATACAACTGCCAGACTCCTGGGTAAGTAAAACATATGGCCTTGAGCTGAAGAAAACAAACCTGAAGTCAGGGACTTGGTCATTTCCCCAGGGAAAGGGGAGGCTGTTACCTGAGCTGGGCTAGTGTCACACATTGCTGTGGGGTGAACCAAGGGAATCTCAAGTGTCCACCAGATATCCCAGGACCCCAAGCAGAGGGACCAGCCTCAGGTGCTCTCTATGCTCACACAGAAACACCTCCCAGAGACCCAAATAACACCCAACCACTCACATGACCTGCACAGTTTTCTCCAGCCCTGCTTCTCCCTGTGCACAGACCCAACAGACCTTCCTCAGCTTCTCCTGGCCAAGCTGGTGGGACCCAGTCAGACAAGACCGCTCGTCCTCAGGATGGCAACTCCAGTGGCTCCCCTCCTGCAGCCTCAGCCCTGCTGGGATGTTCCTGCTCCCAGGGAGAGCCAGGCAGGCTCTTGTCCCCCTGTCCACTCCCTGCAAGCCCTGGGAAGGGCTGCCTAGACCACCACATGTGGGCACACACAGCACATGACTGGGCAGGACCAAGAGAATAGTCAGCCATGTTTGCCTCTGACAGCCGCTAGGTCCCCAGATCCTCCTGGGATTTCCCTCATCACCACTGCAACAGAAGGAATGTTCTCACCAAAGCACTTTGTTATCAGCTAAGTTTAAGATAACTTGGCTTTAAGATATTTTTATCAACTAAGTTAACTTTGCTATTAACTACATTTTTTTGTTAAACCAGTGGTGGTTTTTTGTCTGGTGAAAACTTTTTATCCATTTGGAAAAAAACAGAAGGAAACCAAGATTTGCTCCTACTGTGTGGGGCAAGGTACAAGTAATTATTTTGTCTGATTGTGAAAAAATATGGTTTCTCATATAATAACGCCTGGTTCATGGATGCGTTTGGCTTATGAGCATCCCTCATATGCATCCCATCATGAGCCCATCCCCTGGCTTCCCTCTCAGCATCTGTCGGGGAGCTGGGGATGGTCCTGGCTTCTCTCTGAGGAGTGTCCAACTTTAGGAATGTGGTGAGGGAAGTGAGGCAGAGGCTGAAGGATCAGCCTGGAAGTCCCACCCAGCTTCACACTGAAGGTCTTTGGGACACAGCAAAGCAGAGAATGCAGCACCTTTTCTCCAAAGGGGGGCTGGGGAGAGGCTGTGGGTATCCTTCCTTCCTTCCTTCCTTCCTTCCTTCCTTCCTTCCTTCTATAACCTTCTGTGAGTAAAAAATTTATTTTTATGTTCTTTTCTAGTCATCTCAAAAATTCTCAAGAATGTGAGTTTCTTTCTGCTTTTTATTTTGCATTCTCATTTGTTTTGCATTTATACCATTTCAGGTGCCTGAAGAAGGCTGAACTTACAAACTTGTTCCAAACCAGTTTGGATTTTTTACCTGTTGTGGTTTGGTTTGGTTGGGTTGGTTTTTTGTTTGATTGGGTTCAGGGATTTTTTTGTTTTGTTTTTTCGTTGTTTTTTGTTGCTTTGTTGGGGTTTTTTTGGTTGGTTGGGATTTTTTGTGGTTTTTTGTTGTTTTTTGTGGTTTTTTGCTTGTTTGTTTTTTGGGGTTTTTTTGTTTCCTTTTTTTATACTTGTGTGGTTTTTGTTGTAGTTTTGTTGGGTTGGGTTTTTTATGTTGTTCTTTTGGGGTTTTTGTTTTTGGTTTTTGAGTTGGTTTGATTTAGGTTTTTTGTTCTAACGAAAGTGGAGGGGATGCACGCCGCGGACTACATCTCCCAGCATGCCCCACGGCGATCCGTGATGTTCAATATTCTATTGGTCCAGAGCAGCGCAGGGGCGTGTCCATTCTCGCGTGGCTCTAAAGCTGCGCGTTGGGACGGGGTCGCTGCTTGGAGCGTGATTGGCTGGAGGCGCCCCTCTTGGTGGGTGGTGATTGGCGGAGTGGGTAACGCGCGGAAGAGACAGCGCGGCCATGATGGCTGGCGAGGCTGGGGCCGGGTGGCGGGACCCGCACCCGCACCGGCCTTCGGCTCCGACGTGGGCTCTGGCACTGACAAAGACCCCAGCACCGCCATGGACCCTGACCCCAGCCCCGACACCCTCTTTATATCTGGCTCCGGTGTCTCTCCAACCCCTGCAGGACCTCACCGGCGATGGAGGGGTGCGCAAGGAGCAGCTTCGCCCCGGCACCGGGCAGCCCGTGCCCCCATCCGCCTCCGTGGCAGGTACAGCCGGGTCTGGGTGCTCCAGAGCCCCCTGTGAGCCGTGGTAGGCCCCGTAGCCACGGCCGGACACCCCTGTTAAGGATGTCCGCCTTCGGTGGCACAGGTTGCCCAGGGAAGCTGTGGTTTCCCCATTCTTGGAAATGTTCAAGACCAGGTTGGAGCAGCCTACTCTAGTGGAAGGTGTCCCTGCCCATGGGTAGACGGGGTTGGACTGGGTGATCTTCAAAGTCCCTTCCAACCCGAAGCATTCCATGATTCTCGCAATCGCGCCTGGGCTGGTGTCCTGCAGTGAGGCTGCCTGATCTCAACCTGGCTGTCCAGAGGGGGTTCATGGTGCTCTGCAATAATGTGCCTGAATTCACAGGTGGTTCAGGCATCAGTAACCAGCTCCTGAGCAGCTTTTAAGTAGCAGTTGGTAAATTTAATCTGTGTTCAGCAGGACTAAGAAAGCCAAAATCCTGGGAAGTGTGGACTGGAGTGATGGTCTGGTGCTCATCTGTGTAACCTGTGTCTCAGTGTGAGGTTTGGTCTGTGTGGATGGACCTGAAGTAGGTGCTGAGGAAAACAGGGCAAAGCGTGTTGGAAGAGATCCCCAGGCCTTTAATGTTGAGGTGCCTGGTGTCTGGCAAAGACCACGGGGACTTAAAAGTGCTAATATTATACTGTGGCATGTGTCTGTTTCAGAGACTGTCTGTAGTCTTTATCAGTATTTTAACACTTGGGATACCCTGTTTAACTTCTTGTGTCTGACACATTAACTTAAAAGGCATCTTGACCTTAAGGAAGGAAGTATTTCTAGGGCCTACCTGTGCTCACAGAGAAATTTGAAGCTGGAAGTGGTTCCTGAAGTGCAGGGCCCTGGTGCTGTGTCAAGAGAGGCCCATTACAGTGTGTTTTCTGAGGCAGACCTGGAGTTACAGATGCAGAGCTTGGGGTGGTGGCACATTTTCCCCATTGTTCCTCTTTCCAGAGCTCCAGCTTTGGTTAGGGAATGCTTTTCAAGTACTTCTGCAAATAATTGGGGCATTTTAATTTGCTCAGCTGAGATTTCCAATTCGTAAAAGTGCAAAATAGCATCTCTTAATTAGCTCAGGACTGCGAAGCAGCTGCTTTGTCTGGGAATGATGCTAAAACACACAGCACTTGGCTTGGATGTGACCAGGTTTTTGTTGTAAAGCTCAAGGGTTTGTGCTGCCTCTGCTGTTCTATAGCAGAAGGAAAAAAGAGAAGCAGGATAACTGGGTGGTTCCAACTCCCAGTGTGCTCCTGATGTTGCTGCTATGGGATATTAAATCAAACTCTTGCTTTTTCCTCCTCCTTGTTCCTCACTTTGTGCTGCACAGTGAAGTACTCCGGGTACCTGGGAAACTGGAATAATCTTTTCTGTTCAAATGGGAACAGCAAGTGTCCAAGGCTGATGAAACTTGGAAAAGGTAGGTTTGAGCCACAGAGTTTGTCCTGGGGCTTGGGGTTGTATCAAGACATTTTGGGACCCAAGGCTGTATTAAGGCATTTCTGTTTAAATGCTGTTTGGTGTCTTTAGGTTGTTTGAAACCTTTAGCACTTGTTCATGGGGTCTGAAATCCTTCTGGTTCACACTGGAGATGGAATCTGGACCTACTCATCCTCTTCCTGGTAGTGGTAGGGGGGCTGTTTCCCACCTGCCCTCAGGTAGTTTTAAATCTCTTGAGAGGAGATGATGTTGTTTTCCAGCTGGACAGGTCTTGGAGCATGCTGGTCTAGTCGAAGGTGTCCGTGCCCATGGCAGGGCTTGGACTGGATGATCTCTAAAGCCCCTTCCAACTCACTCCACTCTGGATTTGTGATACCATGTGCTCAGTCCCACAGCGGCCTGCCCTGATAATCCCTGCTGGAGCAACTCGCCATTGTAGTTGCTGAGACAGGAGCTCCCAAGGATTTTTTCCTTCAGGCTTAAGGAGAAATTGTTGTTTGGTATGTGAGGGGGGTTGGTGTTTGCGAACCTCACCTGTCCCACCTCTTGTTGTGACAGACATCACGCTGTGGGGACTGGAGATCGGGCTGCTGTCCATGACCAAGGGAGAGGCTGCGCTGTTCATCCTCATGCCAGAATATGCCTATGGCCGGCGGGGCTGTCCTCCCTCCATCCCCCCAAACACCACGGTCCTCTTCAAGGTGGAGGTTCTGGACTTCATAGACTCAGAGGAATGTGACGCGTGCTTTGAGTTGACTTATGTGAGTTTCCTTAATAAGGCTTGAGACTGAAATCTGGAGGGTGAACCATCATTGTCCTGTCTCACAGTTGCTGTGGCTTGTGTGTTACGTGCGTTCAGGTGAATGCAGGTGCAAGTATCCAGTCCCTGGGTTTCCAGCTCTGCTCTGATCCACATGCCTGCCCTTTGTATCCCTCCATGCCTTGCTCTGTTTGTTCTCCCATGCAGAGGGAGAAGGCGGGCGCTGCCTTTATTTGCTCCTGTGTGCTGGATGGAGTCAGTGGAATGGCTCCCATTTATTTTTAGTTTTACTAGAAACCTCATGGTTGCACTAGAGGGCACCAACTTCCAGCAATTTCTTTAAGGAACAGTAAGGAGCTGTCTGTAACAATCCTCTTCAGTCTGCAGTGTCCAAGTGCCCCCCCCCCAGCACCCACCCTTTGTCTCTGCCTCTTGGCTCCTTTCCCAAGTGTTCCTTCCCTGTTTTTTCCTCCCTGGTGAGTTACGGTGATATTGTTAATCCCCCTTTTCATGTCAAGGGCTTTGGGCTGTGGTTGTGGGTCAGTGAGTGGAGGCAGAGGCTGATGGGGGAGGCCCTCCAGCTCCCTCCAGCCTCTGCCTGTGCGAGAAAACTGCACTTGTTGCGCTCCCTCCTTGCCCCTTGCCCCACCTTTTTGACTGACTGACTCTCTCTATGAGCTGGTTCCAACTTGCGCACCCAAAAGAAAACTTGTCCCTCCATTTTCATCTTTTTCTTATTAATGATTGTTGGGTTTTTTTGTTTTGCTGGTTGGTGTCTTTTGGGGGTGTCAGGCTCTCCCAGAGCTGGCCTGAGAGCAATTAGAGCAATAGAACCTTTCAAGCAGCTTTGTGCCAGTGACTGCATTTGTGTTAACTTAGGTGTGTGCTGAAAGAGTTGGGCAGGTTTTAAGGACACATTCCTGCCTTTTTTTAGCTCTCCTTTGGGCCTGGGGAGCTTTCTGACCTCTTTACTAGGAATAACCAGCGCAAGAACCCTGTCATGTTTCAGCCTGGCCAGGGAGATACCACATGGTGGTGGCCTGGCCTTGGCAAGGACCTGGCTTCTGCTCCATGAATGGGAGGGGGCTGTGCAGGACTGTCTTGTCTGAGTTCTCTGCCTGTTTTATTTTTTTGAGCTGAAATTCAAATATTTCTTCACCCAGGAGCAGCAGGATAGACTTCCTCTAGAAAAGGTGTTGAAAGTGGCAGCCACAGAGAGAGAGTTTGGCAACTACTTCTTCTATAAGCAGCGCTTCAAGATTGCCAAGGACAGATACAAGAGGGTATGGCATCAGGAAAACGTGGGGTGTGCTTTGGGAAAGCAGTGAAAGAAGGGGTTATTCTGGCTCACCACAACAGGTACAGGTTAGAGATCAAATAACTTTGTGGTGTTTTCCAGGCATAGTTTGTTATTTAAGAATGGGGCTTGGACACCTGGTTTTGTGTAGGCAGCAGTGGTAAATGAAGGAATAGTCACAGAATCATTTTGGTTGAAACAGCTCTCTGAGACCACTGAGTCCAGACAAGTGCAACGTGTTCTTTGAGTACTTCTTCCCCAGCATGGCAAGGCCACCACTAACCCATGTCCAGAAGTGCCACATCCACATGTCTTTTAAATCCCTCCAGGGATGAGGACTCCACCATTTCCTTGAACAGCCTGTGCCAGGGCTGGACAACACTTTCAGAGAGAAATTTTCCCCAGTATCCAACCTGAACCTCCTGTGGTGCAGCTTGCAGCTGTTTTCTCTTGTCCGGCTACCTGGGAACAGAGCCTGACCCCCATCTGGCTGCACCCTCCTGTCAGGGAATTGTAGAGAATGAGAAGGTCCCTCTTGAGCCTCTTTTTCCTCAGGCTGAGCCTCTTCAGCTCCCTCTCCAGGCAGGGAAAAGTTCAGTTATTCTCAAACTGGAATGCATCTGCTGCTTTTTCAGGGGTAGAGATGATTCAAAGTTGCTTTTCCTTGGTATTTTTAAACAAAAGTAATTTGACTTGCCTTCTTCCCTGTAACATTTTCATATTTGTCCTTAGAATCTGAGTCCTGAATGTAAGGGGTTTTTTTAATTCTGCTTCTTTTCTTGATAAGTTCCTAAACCTTTAGTCATATGGCTGAGCTGACTAGTCGTGCTGAGAATGCCATGTCCTGTGTTTAGAGTTTTGATTGTTACTACTTTTAAGTGACCTAGATGAACAGAAACATAGGTGTAGCTGTCAGATGAGATGGATTTCTCACTCTCCATGACAGATTTGTGGTGCACTGGCTGTTTTTCCCTCTCTGCTCAGGCGCTCTCCATCCTGGGTCGCAGCTCTTCCAGCAAGGCAGAGCAGAGCCAGATCAACACTTCCAAACTGCTGCTGTTCCTGAATCTTTCGCTTACTTACCTGAAACTGGAACGTCCTGACCGAGCTTTGAAATATGGGGAGTTGGCCTTGGAGCTGGACCAAGGAAATGCCAAAGCGCTGTTCAGGTGTGGCCAGGTGGGCAGAATAAATCATCATGGAACATCCCAGCCTGGCTGTGGAGGAAGCCCAGATTGAACTGAGAAGAATCTCTGAATTCTGGGCTTGCTGCAACAGTCAAGGTGGTTTGTCTGCATCTGCCCCTTCTGGCTCTCTGGAAATGTGTCACATAGAGCTTTTCCTGGGGGACTCCTGAAGCTACCTGACCCTGTCTCAGGAATGTTTGTTTTTGCATGAGTCTTGAAAAAGGGCAGTGGGTCTGTATTTATCTTGTGATGCATCTGTCTTCTTTCCATGACAGGCTTGTCTCTACATGAGGGAATACAGCAAATCCCAGGATTTCCTGGTCAGAGCTCAGCACATCCAGCCCTTCAACCGTGATATCAACAATGAGCTGAAGAAGTTGGCAAGGTGAGAGCCTTGCTTTCCATCCCTGGGGAAAAGTGTTTAGATAGGCTGGAATACCCATTCCAAAAGATTTTAAGTGTTCAAAAAACCCCAAAACACCAAACTATTTGGTTAATAAGTGACTTGGGAAAACAGATGTGGAGAAAACAGCTTGAAACATTTGCCAGGCACAGAAGCTGCAAGTAAGGAACTTTAAACACCCACCCTTTACATGTATTTCTTTGATGGGATGTATGTTACCTGACTTGTGAGCAGGTCAGCATAAGGACAGGGATGTGGGGGCTACAAAAATGCCTCAAACCCTGTGAGATACAGTTGGCTGATGCTCCGTCTGATAGTGTTCTCAATAAGTATGATTTTCATTCCCTTTAAGATGTGTTGGTTAATTTCAGCAGCTTTTCTGCACTGCAAGTGTTTCAGGGCACAATACTAATGTTCATTAAAAGTGAATTTCTTGCCATCTTGGAGGTAATAAGTGAGCAGCCCTGAAGACAAACTCTCCCTTTGCCTACAGGCTGAGTACAGGACTATCCTGCCAGCTTTAGTCATGCCCCAGCCTCACCAAAACATGACCAATGCTTGTCTGTGCCCTCATGCTGCTCTTCCTTTAAAAATGCCAGAAGCATTAACTTTTCCCCAAAGGTGTGTGCTATCCTCCTGGTGCTGTTTACAGAGGCAGGAGCAATGCTGTCCTCGACTCTGGAGCTCACAAAGCAGCCCTTTAATACAAACCCTCTTCTGTGTGTCGCTGCCAGACACTTGCAGAAGGGCAGCAGTAACATCTAAAAAGAGTGGTTGGGGCTTCTGGAAAAGCCAGTCTGGTGAGCTGAGTGCCTTCTGCCAAGGGGTATGTTGGTTGAGTGCTGTTCTGTCACATCCATGTCCTGTGTATCCACAAAGTCTTAAACAGTCTGTCCTAACACCAAGTCTTCAAACTTGTTCTGTTACTTCTGAAGTACAAAGAGCTTGAAGGCAATAATAGCTGCTAGTCTGGAAATTTGAAATGAATCTCTTGTATTCATCCTGATCTCCCACTGTGTATGGAGCTACCACATTGCTCACTGAGGGCAGGGAGTTCTAAAATAGATCTGGCTGGCTGCCCTTGGAGGCTGGTATATGTACAGTGCTAGAAGGCCTGATTCTAGAAGCCTCATGTATTCCCTTAGATTTGTTTGAAATATGTTGGTAGATAAAAAAGAAATCTTGCAAATGGTGTTGAGGTGTTGCTGCCAGGAAGCAACAAGGCACTTCTGCCTTTGTCAGCTCTAGCTCTGGAGAGAGCAGCACATTCAGTGAGTGTGTGTGTGTCAGAGCTGAGTGCACATAAACCACTGTTGTCCTGGAGTTCCTGCTTCACTGCCTTTTAAAACTGGTGTATTTTCTGCTTTTAGCCGTAGAATGGTTTGGGTTGGAAGGGACCTTAAAGCTCATCGCACTGCCATGGGCAAAGACTTCTTCCACTAGACCAGGTGCTCTAAGCCCTGTCCAACCTGGTCTTTAACACTTCCAGGCATGGGACAGCCATGGCTTCTTGGGGCAACCTGTGCCAGGGCCTCACCACCCTCACAGGGAAGAATTTCTTCCCAATATCCCATCTAACCCTGCCCTCTGGCACTGGGAAGCCACTGCCCCTTGTCCTGTCACTCCAGGCCCTTGTCCAAAGTCCCTCTCCAGCTCTCCTGGAGCCCCTTTAGGCAGAGGAAGGGGGTCTAAGGTCTTCCTGGAGCCTTCTCCTCTCCAGGTGAACACCCTCAGCTCTCCCAACCTGGCTCCAGAGCACAGGGGCTCCAGCCCTCAGAGCATCTCAGTGGCCTCTCTGGGCTCAGTCCAGCAGCTTCATGTCTTTCTAATGTTGGATCCCAGTGCTGGAGGCAGCTCTGAAGGAGAGGTCTTTCACCTGTGACAAAGGTGGAATTAGTATGAAATAGATGAAGCGAGTGTTACCGGGTACTGTTAATGAGGCCTTACCTCGGGTTAGTTATGTAATGTTGCCAGCTTGTCCTTGCCTGAGAACTTGTAGAGTTGTCTGAAAAACGCTTCTGACAAATAGAATATGAATCAAAATCTTGTTCTTAGCAGCTTTTCACTTCCTTACTGAGTACATTTATACTTTGGTAAAAGCAATGTTGTGTGGTAATCAGCAAGCTCCTTTTTGCTGTCTAAAACAAAGCTTTGGAATGTATGTGTTTATCAGCTGAAACAGGTTCTTGGCAAGATCCCCTGGAGAGCAACAGGCAGAATCCAGGGTGAGGGGTATGTGGAATGTGTCTGGTACTAGCTGTGGTGGTTTTGGTGCAAATTCTGCTGCTGGTTCTATTGGAAGGCTTGTGTTGCATCAAAACCAGAATGAAATGGGGTTCTTCCAATATCTGGCATGAATCTATTCCTCCAAACAAGGGGCTTCTGATTTTCCTACTGTTGTAGGTATGGGAATATGGCACCCACAGGTAGGCATCCTTGATCAGCAACATATATCTGAAACTTACCAGGAGAGATTTGCTGTGCTGGGATTTCACACCCTGTGAGATTCTGGCCCCCAAGGGTGCTGAGGGCCAGGGCTGAGAGAGCCTGAGCCAGCTTCTCTGTGGGGCTGGTTCTGGTGTGTTGCACAAAACCCTTTGCTTTTGGCCTTATATGGCAGCAGATGCAGGAAAGCTGAGCTCGTGGGCAGCCAGTGATCCCTGGGACAGTTCCCAAACTGAGTCACCCTGCAGCGCAGGGATTCCTCACCGGTGAGGTGAGAGCACAGGGAGCAGACGATGCTATGCTTGGAGAAGTTCAGATGGGGCAGACTAAGAAGCTTTTGCCATCCTGTGACACTGGCAAGGAAGGGAGATCAGAGGAGGAAACATTTGCCTTGTCATCCACTTAGTCCAGACACAAATCCCTGCTGTCTCCTGCCCATCCTCTGCCCAGATCCCATATCTGTGGTAGATATCCTGGTGTATGGCACTTGGACATTGTCTCCTGGGTGCTAAAGGAACTTTCATAAGCAGACACAAAAGTATCCCACAACACACAAGTGGGGTTCCTCTGCACTCTCCCATGCTTCCAAAACTAGTGTAAAAAGCATCTGGCTCCCAGAATGCAAATTATCTTATTAGTCCCCAGCAGAGCAGAGGCCCAAGGTCTGGGGATGAGGCACGATATTTCCAGCTCTCCTTCCCTGATAATGCAGAAAGAAGGGCTTGGAGAAGCTGTGTCTTTGCTGCCAGCACACTTCTCCATTATGTTAATGTATTTATATCCAAAAAATAATATCATTTTGTGACACTGAGGGTGACACAGACAGTCTTCAGCCCCTGATGCCATCCTGTGCTCTCCTTTGCAGATACCACAAGAAGTACATGAAAGTGGAGAAAGAAATGTGCTGCCAAATGTTTGACCCACTCAATTCCTACAAGTGAGAAGGAATCAAGGTAACCAGGTTGTGAAAAAGGCTGAGCTCTCCCAAAACCTCTGTTGTGCCTGTACTGTTCTCAGGTGGGGAACCTGCTTCTCTTCTGTGTGGGAGGCTTTTGGAGGCAAAATGGAAAGTGGTGGGAGTGTGTGCAGAGGAAGGGCAAGATGGTGGGGTGGAATACTGCTACATCATCAGCCTGGGGAATCTTTCCTGTGAGGCAAAGCTTGTGTGGGACAGGGACCTGGAACTGCCAGCAATTGAGTAAGTTTGGTTTGTTGTTTCCCGTGATACTCATCTCAGCTATTCCTGGTCAGAGCCAGGGGGTAAAATAGCTCTGTAGTCTTGTTTCCCTGCCAATTAAAAGAAAAGAAAAGTTCCTGTCAAACTTAAGAATTGGATTTCCTCCTCCCCTCCAGCCTTCCTGTCTGGAGCTCTTGGACTGCCTCACTTCAGAAAAATCTAAATATTTTATTTCTGAGATTTTTTTTTTTTTTTTTTAAAGATTAAAAAAAGTCTGGATAGAAAATTTCAAATTGATGTTTTGGACTCTTTAAAGCCTTAAATCTTCCAGCAAAATTGATGGGTTTATAAATGCACAAAGGCTCTTTGATCTTTCTTTTTTTCTCAAAACCTTCAGGGGGGTGCAAACAGGAGTGGAAATCTTTGCTGGTCTCTTGCTTTGGGGAAAACCCTAGGGAAAGATTTCTGGAAAATTGACAGCATCCTTCTGTCGTGAAGCATCCCCAGCTCGGGGCTGTCAGTTTGCTGCTGTTGTCTCTCCTGCGATACAGGCAGTACCTCTTTGCTTGCTGAAAATGAGTATTGGCAGCCTTTCCATCAGCTCTGGTGTTTTAAGGTTGTCTCTTTGTGCTTGTGAGGAAGTTAATGCCAGTGTTTGAGGAAGATGTTGGCTTGAACGCTGCTTCCTAAAGGAGAACAACCTTCTCCTGGCTGGACATGCCTCCTTGTGGAGCCTTTACTCTTCCTGCTGCCCCTGTGCTTTGGTCCAAGCTGGGCATGTAGCCTCAGAGCACAAGCCATCCTGCCCTGGGTTTGGGATGGGACTGATTACTTGTGTTAGCAAGTGCCTGCCCTCAGGAAAGGAGCTCTGAAAGGGGATTTAAGACTGTCAAGGTCTTGTGCAGGAAGTCTGTGGCTCTGGACTTGGCAAGAGGCTCTGATCCTCCACTTGTTATGTTTCAGGGAGTTGCAGTTTGGAAGCCTGTAGGACCTTGGGTCTCATCCCTGGTGGTGCCTAACCTGGGAAGCTTCTTGTGGGGCTCTGAGATCAGCTGGCCCTGGTTTGTGGTGGGAGTCAGGGTGATTGGTGATCTGCTGAGGCACCAGACAGGTCCTCCACTGGGAAGGTTGTGTGGCTTCTTGTTTCCCAAAAAGCAACTTATGAAGCTGCTGATTTTCACACATCTGGGGTAAGTAAATCAGTGATTTTGGTTAGAGGAGACTGAGAAGTACAAAGGGATTGGGAGAAATCTCTACTGGAGGCAAGCTTAAAGATTGGGCTGAACTACTTATCAGACAGATTATCCACTGACTCCTATGTGTGGAGTGCTCCCACATTACACAGACAGACAGCTGTCAGTCAAAAATATTTCCAACCTTTCTTGAAGTTGATTTTTGTTGCAGTATTAAAAGGAAACCGAATCCCCCAGATGAACATAAATCACTGAGACACAAACAAAAATCTACTGTTCATTCATGGCAAAAGAAGTCCTTTGCTGGAGGAGGTTCCTGCAGGGCCCTGTGCGAACTGGATTTGGGCTGCTGCTTTAAAACTTCATTACACATTCAGAGAGGAGCAAAGCAGTTCCAGCAGGAGCTCCTGCTCCCTGTCAAAGGACTGGGAATTGGTCAGAATTGAGGCAGAACATTCTTTAGTGTTTTCTGACAGCTTTGTACCACTTAAGTTTAGGGCACAGGCTGTACTGGGGCAGTTTGGCAGGCCTGCTTCATCCATTCTGTTAGACACTGAGAGAGGAGATGGGCTGGGAATGCTGCCTGCAGTCCATGGTTAATGGTCCAGTGGAATCACAACAGTTATGGAAAACTTCTGTATATACCAGCTGACAGGTGCCTGTGAAGCACTCAGCTGACCTGTGGTCCAGCTGCTGAATGAGTCAGAGCTGTAGTTTTGGCATCTCTTCCCTCCTAGAACATCGCTGCATCCATCTCCTGCTTCAGAGCTCTTTCCCAAGTGGGACTGCTGTGCCTTTGGTGAACCCTGCTGTGTTCCAGGGACAAAGTTCATTTCTCTGTACTGGGTAATCCAGGGCTGTTTTGTATAATTGCACTGAAACCTGGATACACCTGAGCATCTTCCTTCTGCCTGGTATTTTTACAAGGGATTTTGCAGTGGTTGAACAAGGAGGAATGGCTTTAAGGTGAAAGAGGGGAGATTCAGGTTGGATACAGCGAAAAAATTCTTCCCTGTGAGCATGGTGAGGCCCTGGCACAGGTTGCCCAGAGAAACTGTGGCTGCCTCGTCCCTGGAAGTGATCAAGGCCAGGCTGGATGTGGCTGTGAGCACCCTAGTCTTATGGAAGGTGTCCCTGTCCATGGCAGGGGGTGGAACTGGATGGGTGTTAATGTCCATTCGACCCCAAACCATTCCGTGATTTCTGTATCCCCTGCCAGCTATAGAGCCCAATTCTTTAAATTGCCACAAACAACATCTTGTCCAGATCACACTTCCTTTCTTTTCAATGGAATTTTGGGTCAGAATAGATCTTCCCTCTGGTGAAATGCAGTGCTGCTTGTGGTGCTTCCTGGGGGTAATTCAGAAATACTCAGAGGGAGAAACAGAAGTACAAACTCCTTTTTAATCCATCCTGCCACAGTTCCTTGTAAATCCCTTGGGTCTCGTGCTGGCCCCTCTCAGGGTTTGGTTTATTTGCCTGCTTGTGTTCACTTTGTGTGGTGCAGGTATGTTTAACCTAGTTTCCTGGAATGTGTGGAGCTGGAAGTCCTCCTTGGTGTCCCCTATACTGCAGAATGGTGGGCTGAGGCCTGCTGGCTTTTTGGAGCTTTTTGTTCTGTTTTGTTTGAGAGACCCATCAGAAAAAAAANCGAAAAAACACCATCAAAAAAAAAAAAAAAAAAAAAGAAAGAAATTTCTCATTGTTGTGTTGCTGTGGTTCTTCACAAGAGAACTGAGTCATGAGGAGTGGGGACAAATTCCGTAGGAGTATCTGGATTCTAGTAGAGGGTCCTTGATGATAGTTCTGTCTCAGGAAGATGAGTCTCTGAGCTCTTATTTTTTATTATAAGTGAGCCAGAGTTGCAAGCTCGTGTCTGTGTATCTCAGCTTAGCACACAGAAGTGGTCCCAGGAGTTAGGAACACACAGGAAAATGTTCCAGTTAAAACAAACAAGGCTGAAATTATGACAGAAAACAGTAACTTTGACGTCAAACTGGTGATTGCCATGAATAGCCAGTTCTACCAGTTCTGGAGGCATTAATAGATGAGAAATGGCTGCAGAACTGGGGCTGTGTCACCAGGTAGAAGTGACTATAACTGGGCTCAAAATCAGCAGCAGTTGCCAGTTGAACTGACCTAGTAAGCTGCAAGAGACTTGCAAATAAACTGAGAAGTCTGTGCATAATACAGTCAAACTCTTGCCTTGGGAAAGCTCCAGACTTGGAATAAACAGCAACTTGTTCCTTCCCCTCCTGTTCTCCCTTATTCCTGACCAGATCTGAAATGTGCCTCCTGCTGATCCTGTCCCTCCCCACTGTGGCTGAGCAACAGAGAACCAGCAATTCACTGCTCCTTTAGAGTATGCAAATTCCTGTCCTACTGAGGTATCTTGTGCTGCGAAGGAAATTGTTCAATCTTTGCTTTCTGCTGAGCCTTGCTGGGTGAGGGGGAAGGCTTGAAGGAGGACTTAATTAAGCATTCTCCTTGCTAAGCAGAAGAAGGAGAAAAGCTATAATGAGGTTGTTGGGTTGGGGGTTTTGTTTTTCTCCAGCTCTTCCTCTTCTAACGTCTTGCTTTTTTTCCCAAAGATTTCTGCAGTTCCTGCCTGCAGTAGTACCTGTAGTGTCTCTCTGGAAGGATCCTGGGCTCTGATCTTTTCTGGGAACTGAAGAAATGACTGCAGCACCTGGTTTTAGGGATCCCTGACATGCTTTCCCAGTGGGTGTCCTGGACATGGATCTGGATGCGTTAGGGCTGGCTTTGCCCTGACTGGGAGGTCTGGCCAGGGCAAAGAAGCCACAGGATGATGTGAAATGGAAAGAATGGAGACCTATACAATATCCTAGTATCCCACTATGCCTGTCCTCCAAGGCTTTGGTGAAGTATTGGTTCTCCATCCTCTCCAAGGATGGGCCCTGGGCTGTCCTCTCTGATTTAGGAAGTGCCTAAAGCCTGGGATTCCCCTTTGTGCTCAAACACAAAACTCCCAGGTAAGGTAAGAGCAGATTCCTGGCTGCAGTGCTGAAAGGAAACTTTGCTGACAGGAGGCTGGAACCAGGTGGGGTTGGGCTCTGCTCTCAGGTAACAAGTGATAGGGCAAGGGGAAACGGCCTCCAGTTGTACCGGGGGAGGTTTAGATTGGATATTGGGGAATTTTTTTTCATGGAACAGGTTGTAAAGCATTGGAATAGACTGCCCAGAGCAGTAGTGGAGTCACCCTCCCTGTAAGTGTTCAAAAATGTGTGGTACTTCAGGACATGGTTTAGTGGTGAACATGGTGGTGCTGGATTGATGGTTGGACTTGATCTTAGATGGCTTTTCCAGCATTCTGTGATTCTGTTCTCCAACTCCTGCCTGGGTAAGGTCACCTGGCACTGTCCTGGGAAGGCCAGGCTGAGACACCGGGGGGATATCCCTGTGTGAGGTTTTACTTCTCAGAACCTTTGCCAGCAGCTCTAATATAAAATATTCTGGTGTTATAAGTCAGTAGAATATGAAGAAGGTGCTGAGCTCTTCTCATTCCCATGATAACACCTGGTTTATCATGCAGGCGGAGTTTAAAGAGAATTGGCTATGTGTAAGATGGGAATTTCTTGAGGAAGTTTTAGCTTTTCAGGGCACTCAGTCACTAGCCCTCACTTCCAGCAGCAAGTAGGCACATGATTATCCAAAGTTTTTCTCTGAGTTAAAATTTTTAAGGCTTCCTTTCTCTCCCACTCGAGTTGTGCCCTGTCTGGGCACCAGTCCTGCTGCTTTGGAGGCTCCAGACTTTCCCTTTGAGCTAGCAGAAGAAATGTCTTTGTCCTGTCTGTTTTTCTTAGTCTTTAATCCAGTGATTTTAAATTATCATGGAAGGTTATTACTGTCTTGATACCCTTCAGGGGACGTGCTCTCCTGATTATGAGAGGGTGTCGGTGCTGGTCAGAGTCCTGAGACCTGCCAGCTCTCTGCTCCAGTGAGCAGTGAAATACTGACAAACTTGGGCAGAGTTTTAAATGCTCTAATTGGGCATTGCAGTAGCTGTGATGATACAGGGACAGTTGAGGTTAATGAAATAAGTGCCAAGGGCCCTCAAAAGTGTTCATCGTGGTTTTGGGGAACACTCCTCTTCTTGTGAGCTCCCAAGCCTGGTTCACCCAGTACATGGAATCACTGAATCACAGAATCGTTGAGGTTGGAAAAGCCCTCTAAGATCACAGAGTCCAGCTGTTCCCCAGCACTGCCAAGGCCACCACTGACCCCTGTCCCCAAGTGCCACATTGACAGGGCTGTTAAACCCCTCCAGGGGTGGGAACTCTACAACTGCCCTGGGCAGTCTGTGCCAATGCCTGACCAACCTTTCTGTGAAAAAATTTTCCCAAATATCCAAACTAAACCTTCCATTGCACAGCTTGAGGTTGTTTCCCCTTGTCCTGTCCCTTGTTCCCTGGGAGCAAAGCCCAACCTGTACCTGACTGCACCCCTCTGTCAGGGAATTGTAGAGAGCCACAAGGTCCCCCCAAGCCTCCTTTTCTCCAGGCTGAGCCCCTCCAGCTCCCTCAGCCGTTCTGTATTGGAGTGTCTCTTCCATCATCAGCAGCACAGAGCAGGTGATGGAATTGGGAGCTGCATCTCTGCTGGAACAGCACCTGGACAGTGTCTGACACAGTGGCGGCAGCACATTGCAAACAGGTGATGTTTGTGGCTGTTGGCACCAGGAGATCCCAACAAGGGCTCCATATTAAGGAAATGAGCTTTTGGAAAGGCTTTTTACTTCAGATGCAGAGAATATCTTGACACTGCTGAGAGTTGGTTTGCAGAGCTCAAGAATTTTTTCCAGTAAGGATAGACATGACCTTAATGTGCCTCTTGCACAGCCCACCCTGCTTTATCAGGGGCTGTTGATTTCACAGAATGCTGAGCATTATTGCCATGGGAGTTATCTGAGCTCTTGAAGGACTGTGTGCTCTAAGGATTGGTTTCAGCCCTAACTTGCTGGATGAAGCCCTTCTTGAGTCAGAAGTGTGTGTTGAAGAGTTCATCCCTTCTTTCACCTTCCCATAATTTAGGTCTCTTGTGAGACCTCTTGCTTTCTGAACAAGAAGTTTTACTGCTTTGGCTGGGTTTGGCTGGCTGTTTTAGTTTATTTTTTTTTAAAACATGTGCTTGGGAAAGAGCTCTGCTTTCTGATCTTCCTTTTTGTTTAGGTATCCTTGTCTTATCAAGATCTGAGCAGACTTGACAGCGTTTCCTTCCATCACTTTAGGTTCAGGATGGTAGTGCATGTCATCAGCATTCAGGGCCTTTGGAATCAAGACTTGTTACAGATCTCTGGAGAATTCCTCCTGCCACAGAGTTGTCTATCTGGCATTCAGACAGCACTTGGAACTCACTGTGGATCTTTTGCAGAGCTGAGGATCTTGGAAAATTGACTTGGAAGAAAAATCCTGAGGAAAAAACTGTGTGTGTAAGTGTGGATCTTCAGATGGCAGTGGGAGTTCACGTTGCTTGGTTCTAGAAAAGAGGAGCAAGCATATCTGTTCCTTCCACCTTCCTCTGTGGATTTGCGCATCTGTGATGGGGCAGGCTTCGACTTTGGATGTGGGAAGGGTGAGTGTCTGTGTGCTTGTGTGCTGCCACACTCTGAAAATACATCTACAGCCACCTCAACCATTGGAGTGGCCACTTGAAGCTCTCACAGCTGGACATCCCTAAACACCACTTAGAGAGTAAAGAGGAGGGGATGGCTAACTGCAGGGTCGATTCCACAGAGAGCAGATAAATGGTCCCTAATTAGGGAATTTTCTCCCTGGGGCATGTCGAGTGCTTGGAGAAAGCATCCAACATCCCTGGGATGGCATTGCCTCATGCCCAAATAAATCAGGACAGGCTGACATTGTAAATAGCTGTTCCTCTCCTGATGCCAGTGTGGATTGCCCAGCACGTGGTGTTATCAGCTGCTGAGAGCACACTGGTGCTGCTGTGTTTTCTTTTCAGCACTCCAGAGCACTGCAGCCTGTCAGGAACCTCTCATGGAGTCCATGAGATTGGAGAAAAACCACTGTGACCAAGAGGGAACAGTGTCATTCCAGAGTAGCAGTGCTGTTGGGGCTGGTCAGCTCTGAGTGAAGAGTACTTCTCAGGCAGTTGCTGTTCAAGGTTTTGGCTCTCTGTTGATGTATGCACATAACATCTGCTTTCCCAGCCAGGCTCATGTGGAGATGTGGTATAGGATGTGCCTTATCCTTCTGGCTACTGAGTCTCAACTTCCCTTCCTTTCTTCTCCGTGCTCAGTGTGAATCCCATTTAGATCTGAACAGAAGCATTGAAGAGAAGGTGCTCTGTTTCCCTGAACAGAGGAGGCTGCATTTCTCTGAATATCCCTTTGAGGTCACTTTTCTGAGATGTAAAAGCCTTCCAGGCTGCCCCCACCAGCCTGATTTCTTGGATACTTGCCTTGAGGAGCACTCTTCTCACTGAAGGTTATCCCAGTGCAGCACTGCTGGGAGCCACTGCCTCAAGGCATGGAGGGTAGTGAGGGCTGAACTGGCAGGAGCAATATTTAAGTGCACAATTCTGAGTATTTCCCAGTTTCCTCGTGCTTTGACAGAAACTTTATTTGCTGTGTTTGGTGCTTCCCTGCAGCCCTTCAAGAGATAGAGGCAGGAAAGGGGGAGCTGGGGAAGATGTGCTGGGGAAGATGCAGTTTTTTAGGCAAGAAAGCAGCTTAAACAAATTGTAAAGCCTTAGTTAAGCATTAACTGTTAATTATGGCTTTAATGCAGAGTAAAGGTGACTGTGATTGTAAATTACCTGTGACCTGACTTGTTGCTCCCTGTGAATTGATGATTGGATTTGTAGTTCCAAAGGATGAGTTAAAATAGCTAGGACCAGCAGGCTCATGTGTGAACTTCAAAGCCAGAGTGTGCCTTGCTGGGTGTTGTGGCTGAGTCGCTGCCAGCCTGCTGTGGTGAAGGAAACAAATCTTGAAGCAGGGTCCTGGTTAGAGCGTGCCGTTTTTTTTCTGTGCAGGAGCAGCACTGGCTTTGAACTCCATCCAGCTCCTGCGTCTGCAGGGCCCTGTGGTTCCCCTCCATTTCTCTTCTGATTGTGGAGCTGTTAGATGGAAGTGAAAGAGATAAACTGATCAAACACTCCCTGAAATGGCTTTAGGATTTCAGGTTGATTATATTTTTAATTAGATCCATAATAAAGTAAAGACTTTATTACTTCAAATAGCAGCTAGGAAACCAGAAACCTCGTGGTCTGATCCTTTATTTTCCTGGTGCACAAGAAGCCTAGGTAGCTGTAGGCTTGTTCCCAATTAGACACTCCAAACCGCAGCTAGCAGCCAGTGGGAACATCCAGTGATCAGCTTTGAAGTATTCCTGTTGGGAACACATGAAGGAAGTGCTGTGTGGGGTTGGGATTAGACTGACAAGGAGCAGAGTGGAAGTCAGTTATATTTTCGGCAGAGCAAGGATGCTTTAATCTAACAATGCACAGAACACTGTAGCACATCAAGGATAAGAATTTTTTTTTTCCCACATGAAGCCTTTCTTTCCTTCTCCTGGTTGATAGAACTTTCTGCTGTGAACTGGAGAAATTATTTGAGCATTTTTCTCTCTGATTCATTTTCAAAGAGAAGAGATAAGCTGAAGTGTTCTCCAGTAATTTTCCTTCTTTATGGACTTCCTCTCCCCCTTCTGGAAAGTGCTGCCAGCCTGGACTGACTATGGATGTCTTGTGTGTCAGGAACCTCACATACCCCCAGTTTTGGAAGTTTTGGCAGTACAAGGGGGCCTATTAAAGGAGGCTGTAATATGGGGTTTGATGAGTGTGGATGAACCAGGACAATGACTGCGCTAAATCCCAGTTTGTGGTACACTGGAAATCTTCTTACTCCTGTGTTTCTGGCAATCTTCAAAGTTGCTCAGCTTTTTTGTGCTTTTATTATCCCAAGCTTTAAACTGGGGACAGCCCTTGTGAGAGGCACATTGTGCTGAATCAGGCCCAGTTTTCTGGCAGGGTGGCCCTTGATCAAGGGTTCTGTGTGGCTCTGAGCCCACGGAAGGATGATCCCACTTCTCCAGGGTCAACAGAGGGAGATGAGTCATCGGGGTTGGGCTGAAGACTCCTAATGTTGTTCTTCGAAGCCCTAATTATCCTGTGGTCCTGTGGTGCCTTTCAAGGACATATAATGAATGAGGTGTGGATTTTGAGCATCATGTGATGCTTCATCTTATCTTTTAGTCAGTAAAGAGGCTCTTTTCCTCACAATTCCTACTTTTTTACTGCCTCCTGGTTAGCAGTCTGCAACTCGATATCCTCTAAGGAACAGGCTTCCTTGTTTTGCTACCAGTAATTTGATATGCATATGCTGGGATGGCCACTGCCGCTGAGCTGGCTGGGCCAGCTGTGGTGGCCTATGAATGCTGGAAGAGTATAAAAATGGGTTTGGGCTCCTGGTATTCCTGAATGCAAGTGCAGGTCAGGCACTTTTGGATGGGATCCATTAATCCTCAGAGCTCCTGTAGGAGACAGATACTGGGTTGTTTTGGGGAAAGGTTTCCAAGGACTTTCTTAGTTTTTCATTTATTTTTCCTTCTGCTATTATCCTGTGGATGACAGAGGGACACAGCTGATGTTCCAGCAGTGTTTTGGTACCTTTAGTGCTGACAAACTGGAAGAATACTTCCAGTATCAGTTATTTTGTGTTAGTATTTGAGAGGAGCCACTTGCAGCAACATCACTAGCAGCAGGATGTGACCTGTGATACCAGGCACAGGGGAAGGTTCTGAGTCTGTCTGAGGACCAGGGAGGGGAAGGTGCTGCTTCTCCAGCAGAGGGAAAGCCTGCCTGGGAGAGGCACTGAAGGAGCAGGTGAGCTTTTGGCAACAAGGTCAGTGAAGACATTAGAAGGTGAGGTAGGTGAGCCAAGTCTTGAGCAGTGGCCCAAGAGGTTCCTGTTTGAAATTTAGAGCTAAGGAGGGAGGAATCACCACTTAAAAACAGTCCTGGTACTATCCAGACCAAGCTGATGCTGCGCCAAGGTACTGATTCCCTTCTGGTTACCCTAGAGAAGGGGAGGGATGAGTGGAGGCTGAGATGAAAGAAAGAGGTTTTGCTGGATATGGAAATTGTCATTTCCCTTGCCAGAGCTCCAAGACTGTCAAGGACCCAACTGCAAGTGGGAGTGATGGGGTGAGGTAGCAACACCCAAAGTGCTGGGGGTACACTGTGATCCATTGCTGGAATGCAGCCAGTGGCCAGGCCTTCCAGTGCTCCTGTCTGCAAGAGCAAGGAGCTGGGAGCAGGGAAATATGGGGAGAAACAATAGAAATCTGGGATGAGGAGAAATTCTTGTGTGTCATACAAGATTCACCTTTCTCCCAAAGGCAAAGAGTAAGTATCCAGGCTTGGGTTTCCCAGAACCAGGGTGGAAAACATAAGTGATAGGAAGTATGGATGACCCTGTGCCTGAAGAGTGCTCTGGGGTTTTTCCTGAGGGGGTCTGGCCCATTTTTAGCTCTTGTCATTTAATACTGTTTTCTTCAAGTCCTTCATGAGGAAGTCGAATGAATTTTAAGGGGATTTCACTGTGCTTGGTCCACTTGTGATAATCCATGGAATTCTGGGTGTTTCTTTCAGGGTCATTGGGTGGGTGTGCTGGTAACCATGGATCATTTAATACTGAAATTAAATAAACTGTACAAGTGATGCCTGGGGGACACTGACTGTGGTACTTTGTCATTCTAGGACTGTTCCAGATGTCCAGCTCTTGGCACATGGAGATCTCAGCATCACATACAAGTTTGGGGAAAAGGGGCAGGAACACTGTCTTACTTTGAGAGACTGAAGTGAAAGTTCTGTGTTTATACACAACCTGGTTTTCCTGAAGTTGGGTTTGTTTGCCATGTTTTGAGGCAGTTTACAGAATAATTAAGTCCTGCCATTGGAGAGAGGAAGACGTCTGTGTAAATTCCTTCTCCCATGCACACAGTTTGAAGAAGGCTCTTCCCTGACACCCTACCTCTTGCAGATTCCAAGCTGCTTTTAGGGAATTTGTAAGTGGGAGGAGGATGCCATGAAGTTTTCTGTTTACACAGGTTGTTCTTTAAAAAAGTTGCTTGATATTTTTGTTCTGAGAAAATAAACCAACCTGAGCACTAAAGCTGGCAGGACTTGTGCCAATTTATTGTGCAAGAGTGATTAATGCCTGAAAGGAGCTGGAATTTGGAATGGGGTCTGTAGACCTGGCTCTTCGTGGGTGACAGGTTGTTGTGCTCTTTGTTTTGGCTGAATGTTCCTGTGAATGTTGATGCTGAATTTAAAATTGAAAAAACTGAATAATACCAGCTTTGTGTCCCTGCACATAGTCCTGACTCCTCCACCTTCCACAGAGTTGGGTTCCTTTGGAGCAAACTCGAGCGTGTGGTCAGAACACGGGGCTGTGGCTGGGATTGACTAAATGCAGAGTCAAAGATGCCCTGAGGGCTGGAGCCCCTGTGCT
>VZTX01026587.1:0-23082 GCA_013400915.1 Pardalotus punctatus | reverse complement strand
GGGGGAGAGCCGAGAGGAGCCGGCGGCCCAGGTGAGTGACCTGGGAGAGGCCGAGGGGACCTTGGGGGGCTCAGGTGAGTCCGGAAAGGGGGGGAGGAGATCTCGGGGAGAGTCGAGTCTAGCCGGTGGCTCAGGTGAGTACGGAGAGGGGCGGAGAGGAGGTCTGGGGGAGAGCCGAGAGGAGCCGGTGGCTCGGGTGAGTGTGGGGGATCGGGAGGGCTGAGGGGAACCGGCGGGTCCCGGACCGACCCAGGCCCATTCCCATTCCCCGGTGGTGTCGGAGCCCCGTTCGCCCGGCTCGGTGGGCGCTGTGCGGGCTGGGCCGGGTCCTGCGGCCTCCCGGCCCCAGGGGTCGCGGGGATGCTGATGCGGGTGCTGGTAATTAAGACACGGAACTTGGCGTGCCCGTGCTGTGAGCTCGCACTGCCAGGGCCGAGCTTTTCCACACATCATATTCCACCCAAAGCAGAAAGCATCGAGGTATCGCTGTGCATGTGAAGTCTGTACCTATGAACCAGGTACCTTAAAGCGTTCTGTGGTGGCCCAGTGTGTTGTGTTCCCTCGTGGCATCTCTTTCAACCTTTCCAGCACCAGCTCATTTCCCAGCCCCGGCCGCCCTGTGCACCCCAGCCGCCTCCTGCATTAGTGAACTCATTTCTGTCTTGCTGAGCTGGAGACTTTCCCCTTCGCTGCCTCTGTTTGTGCCGTTGTTGCTGCTGTTTGAGGGAAATGTGCTGACTGGTTGAATTTTAACAGCTATTTGCGGGAGGAGCTGTAACTTAAAATGCAGCTAAATTTAAAACTGTATTAAAATGCCCCGGAATGTTGCTCCTATTTTTATCTTACAAAGTGCTGAAAACTTGCAGGTTTTTAGTGGCCTATATAGTACCAAGTTATTTGTAGACTGGGCATGGGCTGTGTTCTGCAGCCTTTCCAAAGGGAAGGGCTTGGGATCCCTCATCTTGCCTTGGGTTCTGAGCCACTGTGCTGTGCTGGAGGATATTGGAAGCACTAAGGTGGGCAGATCTGCCTCTTTCCATGGTTCTGTTATCCATAAACTGCGGAGGGCTGTGGATTTTCATTCCCAATGCAAAAAAAGTAGACGCATATATCTCCATAAAACATGATTTTTGTTTGTGCAGCTTCTCAAACTTGCCTGAAAGCATTGCAACCAGTGACTGACGTTGGTTCTCTTTTCTTTGGGCTGGTTTCTGTTCCGAGGTGGGCGGGAAGGGTGGGGCAGTTGCTTAGCTGTGGTTTTTCGGCAGGAGGATGGAGACTGCCATGGTGAACCTGCGGGGTCTGTACGAGCACCTCACGCGCCAGGCCGAGCTTCTGAGCGAAGGAAACGAATACCGTAAGTTCTGTCTCTGAGGTGCTCCTGAAGAATCTGCTGAAGATGCTAAAACCAGACAGATTTGGGGTTTTCCTTTATTGACAAACATGAAATCCTGGCTGAACTTCTAGCAGGGCCACGCTCTGCTTGTAGCAAACCGACTTCATGCGACGTCTCGTGTTCCAGCTCTTCTGGTTGGTGCTGACAGGAAGGGCTTGGGCTGAGAAATGGAAGAGCTCATGGACATCTCTGCTGTGGGTGGGTTTGCCCAAAGGCTGGGCTCTCCACACCTCGGTTGGGAGCAGGGTATGGAAACTCAGGTTGCACATCAGGAGGAATTTCTTCATGGAAAGGGTGGTCAGGCATCGCAAGGGGCTGCACGGGGAGGTTTGGAGTTGCCATCCCTGGAGGTGACCAGGGAAAGACTGGACGTGGCACTCAGTGCTCTGGTCTGGGTGACAAGGTGGGGACTGGGCACAGGCTGGACTCTGATCTTGGAGGGATTTTCCAACCTCAGAAATCCTGGCATTCTGTGTGAACAGATACCTGCTGTCAGCTGCTCCTCTGCTTGCCCAGCTAAAACTTCGTGTGTCCTCTTCCCAGAGTTTATTCAGTTAGCAAAGAACTTCGAGGATTATCGGAGGAAATGGCAGAAAACAGAGCATGAGCTCGGCAGGTACAAAGATCTCCTCATGAAAACAGAAGCCGAGCGCAGTGCCCTGGACGTGAAACTGAAACACGCCCGCAATCAGGTGGATGTGGAGATCAAACGGAGGCAAAAAGCCGAAATGGACTGTGAGAAGCTGGTGAGTAATTCTCGTGTTACCCGTCAGCTCTCGAGAGTGTGGAGACAAGGTGATTAAACTGCATTGATCGGTGGCAAATAAGGACTGGCACTCATGGGAAGGAAACAAAAAAAGCAAGGAATTGGCTCTGCTCCTCAGAGCAGCCTTTTGCTTTGATCTGGGAAAGGAGATCGGCTGCTGGTGGCGCTGAGCTGCCATTACCTGTCTGAGCTGCCATTACCTGCCTGCAGCCATTAGCTGTCCATTGACACAAGTTCTGAGAGCTTATCTCTGGTATCTCAAACACTTGGTCGGGTCTTACAGTAATTAAACACAGTTCATCCAGCTGCTGATGTTATCTGTGTCCCCAGGAGAGGCAAATCCAGCTGATCCGGGAGCTGCTCATGTGTGATGCATCCGGCAGCATCCAGCTCAGCGAGGAGCAGAAGTCTGTCCTCGCCATCCTGAACAGGCCACAGGCTTCTGTGGGAGGTTCAGGCAACAAAAGGTAGGGAAACAGAATTTTATCTGAAGTGTCGCACATCAATCCAGCTGTCAGCCTCTGTGACACGTTCCTCACCTGTGTCAACAATTTTCCTTTTTGTTCCACTTTAAAATACGGCTCTTTTGAGTCAGTGAGATTGTTCTGGAACCGAGACTGACTGAAAGCCAAACTGATACAAGCTTCTAATTTTTGTTTTTTAGGCTGTCTACAATAGATGAATCTGGTTCAATTCTGTCAGACATCAGCTTTGACAAGACCGATGACTCACTGGTAATGTAACTCCACGTTCTGAAGTTCTCCTCCCTTGTAAAGCCCGAGGGGAGGGGGTTGATCTCCAGAGACCCTTTGTGTTTAGATTACTGGGGTATTAAATGAGTTGAGCTGATTTGCATTTCCCGTGTGTGCTATTGGCTAAAACTTGATGAAAGCCCTGGCCGGGGGCTGTGTGGTATTTACCATTAACCAGTGCTGTGTATTTCCCCCAGGACTGGGATTCCTCGGTGGTGAAAGCTGTCAGGCTGAAGAGGAGAGAGAAGCGGGTACATTGTTCTATTGTTCCTGTCACAGTTTTCATTGTTTGCCCTGGCTGCCACAATGCCACCATCTGTCACCTCGAAGCCACCTGTAGTGACCTCTGAGCCACAAGGCACAGTCTGACCTCACATGGATGTGCTGCTGCTGTGGGGGTTTAGATTGAAATTTAGGTCTGATGTCACTGTTTGTCTACTGCAAATGAGTGGAGTTCTGTATATCCTGTGCTGTTACAGTCTGGGGTTTGCAAGAAAAGGCTTGGAGATCATTAACATCTCCCAGATTAAGGGAAAATGGTGTAGGAAGTTAATATTTTTCTATTCTCTAAAGGAGCTTCTGCTTGTTCTGCCAAAGCTACAGGTGGGAAAGAGCCTGAAACCATCACCTAGTGGAGCTGGGAAGAGTCTGGGATTTGCGTAGTTGCTTTTTTTTCTGTGTGCAGTTTGTGAGTTTTTTGAGGTTTTTTGTCCTCCCTTCTTAGGTCGGATTAATTTATTTATTTTTTCTGAACTGAATTATAAAGCTGGCTGGGAAAATTATTTGAAAGAGCAGCATAATGAGGTTTCCTGATTCTTCCTGGCACCTCCAAGGTTGCCATGAAGAACAGGCACCTCTGAAGGAGTTACCTGCACACACCACAGCTGCACTAAGTGTTCAGTCCTTCTAATTACCCTGCACCGGTATAATGCCAAATTTACAGCACTCCTGCTTCCTAGACAAAAATGTGTTGTCTCTTTTCAGCGCTCTTCCAGGCAGTTTGCTGAAGGCCCCCCAGGTCCTCAGAAGAAATCCAGATCCATTAGCGGCACAGCAGACCAGGTATGGTGGTCCCAGCTGGGTTTGTGTGCACTTGGTCACAGTTCCTGCCTGTTTCCCCTGGAATTCCTCTGTTCTGTCAGCATTCCGGTCACTGACAGTGCATTTGTCATTACAGGGCAATGAATCCATAGTAGCAAAGACCACTCTGATGGTCCCCAACGATGGTGGCCCAATTGAAGCCATTTCTACCATCCAGACTGTGCCTTATGCTCGGAGGAGCCGGAGGAAGAGTGGTGGGTGTAACATCTCTGTCCTAGTCCTGACACAAGGCTGGCAGCTGCCCTGGAATATTTGTTATTCCTTCCAGGACCTGGAAGCTCTTTTTGTTTTATGATGCCCATGCCTTTGGGGGCAGAGGATGATTCCAGTCAGACAACCTCTTCCCTTTGTGTCTTCCAGGTCCTTTGCAGCCTTGGAACAATGAGTCCAACAAGCAGCCTGAGTCCAAGTCAGACACCGATGGCTCCAGCACCCCTCAGCACAATGGGGGAGTGAGGCTGCACGACTTCATTTCAAAGACGGTGGGTCTACAGGCAGGAGGAGCTTGGAAAATCATCTCCTTCCGTCTTGAAATGCGTGTGATAAGAGGCTGCCAGCTGTGTCAGGGGAAGGGTTTAGGTTGAATATTGGGAAAGGCTCTTCCCCCAGAGGGTGTCGGGCACTGCCCAGGCTCCCCAGGGAATGGTCGTGGCCCCAAGGCTGCCAAAGCTCCAGGGGTGTTTGGACAACACTCAGGCACAGGCTGGGACTGCTGGGGTGGCTGTGCAGGGCCAGGAGCTGAACTGATCATCCTTGTGGGTCCCTTCCATCTCAGGCTATTCCATGATTCTGTGATTACATCTCAGGTCAATATACCAGCTACCTGCAAGGATCAGGGAACCGTTATCCAGTTTAATTCTGGCTTCATTACTACACTGCACTAATCTCTCCCATCTGTGTGCTCTGGATCATCATCAGGTTATCAAGCCAGAATCGTGTGTTCCATGTGGAAAGAGAGTCAAGTTTGGGAAGATCTCTCTGAAGTGCAGAGACTGCAGGGTGGTCACTCACCCCGAGTGCCGAGACCGCTGCCCCCTCCCCTGCATCCCGACACTGACGGGCACTCCGGTCCGGATTGGAGAGGTGGGTCTGTGCCCTGGCCTTGGGACCACCCCAAACGGGCCCACCTTGGCTTGGGACCTGCTCAGCTCCAAGGCTGTCTTCCCCAGCAAAGCTCCTGTTGCTCAGAGCTGCATAATGACATGCAAATGAGCTTGCTAATGCATCATTCCACAGGCAGGGAGGGGGTGTAGGGGTGTGATGGTAGGAGGGCGTTGAGTGGGGAAGGTGGCAGCTCCGGGCAGGCGATGCAGCGTCGTGCTGATGGATGTGATGTTTCTTCATCGGTCCTGAGAAGTGCAACAATTCTTGTTTCCAAACCATAGATCTTGCTGTGAATTCCTGAGAGAGTATTTTCCATGTCTTGGTGACTGAATTTCTCCTTTTTTTATTTTCCCTTCTGCCTTTTAGGGCACCTTGATGGATTTTGTCCCTTCTACTCCTCCAATGATCCCTTCCATCATCGTGCACTGTGTTAATGAGATCGAGCAACGAGGGCTGCATGAGGTAAAAAGAAAATGAGGTGTGAAACAGCCCGAATGAAATGGGTTGTGGAGTTAAGGAAGCAAATTGTTAACCCAAATATCCCTTATTTATGGTGCGTATTGTGCTGCTCAGTGGGTGACTGAGGGAGCAACGGGAGTGCTCAGGTGTGGAGAGAAGGTGGGGGTGGAAGAACATCACTTGACCTCCTCTGAGCAAAGCTTTGTGCCAACAGACAGGCCTTTACCGCATCTCTGGCTGTGACAAGACAGTGAGGGAACTGAAAGAGAAGTTTCTTAGAGCAAAGAGCGTTCCTCTGCTCAGCAAAGTGGACGATATCCACGCCATCTGCGGCCTTCTCAAGGACTTCCTGCGCAGCCTGAAAGAGCCCCTTCTCACTTTCCGGTTAAACAAGACTTTCATGGAAGCCGCGGGTGAGGAATTGCTGTGTGACATCTCCAGCTCTCCTTAGGCTCGATGGTTGTGGTTTTGCTGTCGAGTGAGCCGGCAGACCTCGGTGCTCTGTGGAGCCCTCGTGCCTCAGTTCTCCTCGGGCAGGACACAAGATTAATACCACAGCAGAGGAAGTTTCTGGCTTCCTTACTTCTCAGTGTAGCTGTGCTGGGAATATTGCAGCTTCTGGCATCGCTTTCTTAGGTTTAAATGTTACTTTTTCCCCCCAGAAATCTCAGATGAGGACAACAGCATTGCTGCTATGTACCAAGCAGTTGGAGAACTTCCTCAGGCCAACAGGGACACCTTGGCTTTCCTCATGGTCCACCTGCAGAGGTACATTCTGATGGACAGGGGGGTTGGAACCAGGGGATCTCCAAGGTCCTTCCCATTCTGTGATCTGAAAGGGGAATGTTACCCCACTGGTGCTTTGTCTATTTGGGTCTGGTTGCGAGCTTAAAGTCTTCATTCTGGAACAAACTCAGAGGCTGAGTGTGTGTGGGACAGGGCACTTGTGTGACAAGTGGAAGGGCGAAGCTACATTCTTTCTTAATTTCTTTTCATGTAGGGTGGCTCAGAGCCCAGACACTAAAATGGACATCGCCAACTTGGCCAAAGTCTTTGGCCCCACAATCGTTGCCCACGCGGTACCAGACCCTGACCCCGTGACCCTCCTGCAAGACACCAAGCGCCAGCCCAAGGTAGGCCAGCGGGAAGGACAAACCTGGGTGAATTTATCTCTGCCCACCCAAACCATTCCATGATTCTGTGATCAGTGACTCACAGGTGTCTCTGTAGGTCGTGGAGCGACTTCTGCTGCTGCCCATGGACTACTGGAGCCAGCTGATGATGGTGGAGCAGGAGAACATTGACCCGGCACACGTAATTGAGAACACCAACGCCTATTCCACTCCGCGGACACCTGAAGTTCAAGGTAACCCTGGCTTCTAACCTGTTATTAAAAATAAAAACTCTCAATCCAATCCAATCCAGGCAGCCTGGCAGGCTCTTGGAGCCAGCCGCTCCTCGCTTCATGGAGGAAGAGGGAAAAGCAAAGCGTGCCAGGAAATGCCAGATTTGTCTAGTGGTTTTGACAGATGCCAGGGAATGTCTGATGTTCCCTGCATGGCAATGAAAGCTTCAGCTGTCCTCACACGTTGCTGCTCTGTTGGCAGTGAGCATTCTGGGACCCCTCACCACCCCGGAGCAGCAGCTCTCCAAGACGCCGTCGTCCAGCTCCCTGTCCCAGAGGGTCCGCTCCACCTTCAGCAAGACCACCCCCAAGTAGGTGCCCGTGGGTGCTGCCAGGGAATGTTGGAATGACTGCAGGGCATTTGGGTGGTCAAGGAGAGCTAAAATTAAACTTTTTGGGGCAGCTTGAGCTTACTACTCGGTCAACTCTCCCTTAATCTGTGCTGTGGGAGCAGCAGCAGCTTCCTGATGGGTAATAAACATCATTTATGGTAGGGAGAGGAACATTGTTTGGGAGGTGGGTGAAATTTGGGTGAATGTTCCCTGGGAAAGGGAGGGGGGTTGGACCTCTGTATCCCGGATTCCAAACTGATATTTTTGTGTTTCTCTTGAATTAGATTTGGGAGCAAAAGCAAGTCAACAACCCAGCTTGGGCATCAGGGTAACTTCTTTGCCTCTCCTATGCTGAAGTGAAGCCCTGGGAGTTGGTCTTGTCCTGGCATTTGCACACCAGTGCTCACAAGTACAAGAAACACAGGTTCTCTCTTATGTTAAATGATGTTTTGCCTTTTATCTTTCAGCTTAACTGAGACTTTTAATGGGATTTTATAGTGCAATTTATTTTTATTATCTAATGCTGTGCTGAATGTAGTATTGGTGAAGACTGTAACGAGCAGAATTTGTTCAGTGTTAATCATTAAAACAACTCTTGCGAACTGACGTTTTCACTAACATCTGGTTTTTCTCCCTGTGCGAAGTAGAGCAGTCCCAAAATGAGCGTTGGTTGGATGGTTGGTTGGGGTTTTTAGGAGTGTAGGATGTTCTGGACACAGCTGCGTTTGAACTCTGTCAGAATCTGGGCTTTCCATCAGCACAGTAAGTCCCACCTGGCTGGTGGTGCAGCTGGAATCCTGAGGATGGCAGTGTTGGATTGGGCTGGTGGGCAAAAACCTCTCTTCAATGAACTGCCCGCGGGACTGTGGCTCCTCTAAAGAAACATTTCCCGACGCTGTGTTTGCGAGAGGTGAATTCTGCAGAGGACCGTGTTGACGCAAAGCCAAAGTTTTCCTGCGTAGCCTGAAGGAATTCTTGCTGCTCCAGCTGGTGTGGGGAAGGAGGGCGGTTCGATGGGGGTGGGAGTCCTGCTTTCCCAGGATCTGGGACTTGCCCAGTGCTGTGTGGAGACACCTGTGGAGCACACACCAGTTTACGAAATGGCTTTTTTTATTGAGCTCTGGAAAGCTGTCCTGGCTGTGCTGTTAAGTAAATCCTGATGTTCTAAATGACCCCAGTTTTGTGTGTTCTCTGGCCCACGGTTTTAACTTGTGCTGTGTAGTTTTCACCCAGGCCTCCCCTCTGAGGAGCTCCTGCCCCAAGGACTGATCCCAGCCAGCTCTGCTGCTGTGGGCAGGATCCTGCCCTGGCTCCAGAGGGGGAAGGAGAACAACAGATTTGGTCCCCACCATTGTCAGGAGATGAAATAGCCTGGGCTGGGTGCGGTGTTTCTCTTTCCCCTTGATTGTGGGGTCAGGGGGTGAAGTTCTCTCCTGCCACATTTGTACCTGGTGCTGACCCACCCTGGGCAGAGGATGTTTCTGACCTCTGGGGGTTCTCAGACACACCAGATATGCGTGAGGAGGGTGCCAAGGTGTGTTCTTACCCAAATCCTGTTTCTGGGCACACGTGGTCCTTTCCTGGAGCATCTTCTCCCAAAGTAGGTCCTTGCCTGTTCCTCACTGGAGCAGAAACCAGGTCGTTGGCAGTGGGACCTGCTGAGGGACATCTGCCCTGGTCCCCCCCGGCTCTGCTCTGTGGGGACAGGCAGGGTTTGGGGACACCCCAGGAAGTCACCCTGACTCGTGTAGAGGTGGCCCTGGTGGTGCTTGGGGACATGAGTGGGGACAGGTGCCCACCTGTGCCTGCAGGGAAGGGCACGAGGACACGGCAGAGGAAGGGCCAGGGGGGATGGAGAGTGAGAACAGGGCGGATCTTTGGCATGCCCTGCTCTGGTTGCTTCAGGCTGCAAGAAGACACCAACAAGGAGAAATCACACAGAGAAATATTTATTCATCAAAGAATATTAAAAGCCTCATTTTGGCCCCAGAAACAGGGATGAAAATGTCATTCCTGGTGGGAACCAGCACAAGAAAGCTCCTGGTTTGTGTCCAGGCAGGGGCAGGCGTGCGTGTGCTTCTGAGGATTAGTGCAGATAAAATCACCCCTGTGGGCTCCTTAATCAGTGGTGTTTAATGCATTTGGACAGGCCAGTGACCATCTGTGTCCTGTGCAGGACTTCACCCTCATCATGCCTTCTCCGTGATCTCACGGAGGAATCCACCTCCTGATTTGTTGCAAATGGTAGAATTCTTATAATTAATGAGTTGATTTCTCACACTGCCCTAATCAGCATTCGGTTCTGATCAACGACAGCTCCAAGGGAGAGACACCTGCAGAGGATTGTGCTCAGACCCCGTAAGACAAATTCTTCACTCTCGTTTCCATTCCCTCTGGGAGAAGCAGGACACAGCAGCGTGTGTGAGGTTTGGGCCCTTGGCTCCCTGCAGGTGGGCCTGGATTTGATGGCTGAGCAATGGAATGATCTGAGGAGCTGATAGACCCGTCATGTCCATGAGGGATGTGCAGACAGACAGTCCTTTCGCCCTTCTAGTCTTGGGAAAAGCCATGCCCTCCTCTCTGCAGGCTGGGGCTCTCCTCATCGTCTAAACTGAGTGCAGCAAGTTCCTCAGACGGGTGCTGGTCGGCCTTCTCGAGGAAGCGGTAGATGTCATCGGCAGTGTTGGTGTCACCTTTGCGCTGGCAGATGTCAGCCATCTTTCTCAGTCTGCGCTCACACTCCCTCCCCTGGTCTGTCTGCGCACAAATGCTGTAACCCTCCATGAATTTGGCTTTTGCCTCTTCCTGGCATCCCTTCCTGTAGAGGAAGAACTTTCCCCACGAGAGATTCAGGGCTTGGCGGCATTTGAGGCTCAGGGTGTCGATTTTCTCCTGCAGCCCCGTGAGGATCTCTTCTTCCTGTACCGGGTCTCTTGCACCAAGGAACTCTGCCAGCTGCAGCTTGGTATTTGTCAGCTCAAGGTTGGGATATTTCTGAATAATTTGCTTGAGGTCCTTGATGGCTGCATCCAGGATCTTGTTCTTGTCTTCTTCTTCCTCTGCTTCGAGCCACTGTGCCTTGTAGCACTTGGCCAAGGCCTGGTAGAGAAGGTGGTAACCCGGCTCCTGCTCCAGGGCTCTCTGCACGATCTTAAACGCTTGCTCTGTCGACTTTGGTATCCAGAAATGAACTGACAATTTGAGGACCTCAGGGTCAGAGCTTTTCTCTGCACATTCTTTGACCAAATCAATTGATTTTTTCTCGTCTATTTGTTCAAGTAGCTTGGCCAAATATATTTTGGCTCTGTAGTCATTTGGCTGCTCGTGGACAATTCTTTCCAACTGGATTATGGCTTCACTTGCAATCTCAGGATTCCTGAGGCAATTCCAGGAGGAATAAAGAGCCATTCCAAGCCCAGCACGGAAAGATCTGTTCTCTGGTTCAAGCCTCAAGGCCACGTTGAAGCACTTTCTTGCCTTCTCCCCATTCCAGGCTCTGACAGCCAGGAGGGACCAACCTTTCTGGGCCTCGATGTGCAGGATCAGCCGCGCATCCCAAGGACTTGGGCAGAGCTGCTGAATTCGTTCCAGGCAGTTTTCAGCCTCCCGATAGGAAGCCTGCAGGTAGTAAATCCAAGCATAATTCCCGTAGATGATCAAAGAGCCGGCGGTTGATGCCGGCTGCTCCTCTTTCCCATTGTGCTCCTCAGCAGCTCTGAGGCTTTGCAGAGCTTCCTTGCTCTGCTTCTTCAGCTGCTGCAGGTACGCCTGGAGCCCCAGCAGGGCCACCTGGTTCTGGTGCACCGTGTGCTTGATCTCAACAGCCAACTTCTGCAGGAGATGTGCAGGACTGTAAGACTCAACACCCAGCTTCCAGGTGAAGTGACATTGAAGGGCGTCCAACTTCTCCTTCAGCTGCTCTTTGCTGCGAAGAGGAAATGGTGGGTTATGGAAAGGTGGGAGAGAAGAAAAGAGGAAGGAGAGGTGGAGGAGGAGACTCTGGTTGCTCAACACATCCCTTGCACTCAGGTTACTAAAGAACCTGCAAATCTACTAAAGAACCTGCAAATCTACTAAAGAACCTGCAAATCTACTAAAGAACCTGCAAATCTTTGCCCGTTTTCAGGGAGCTCCCTGTGAGTCTTCCCTTTGGAGAACAGCAAGCTGGGAATGGGGACACCAGTGCCTGGAGCCAGGGCTGCCCTCTTGCCGAAGACAAAGGCCCTGGGATGGACTGCAAAAAGGTGGAGTAGAGCCAGCCCCACCCACACCATGAAAGCTTCTAGGCCTTCTCTGGGGAGGAAGCAGGGGTTGTGCCTTCAGCTGAAGGGTGAAGAAATGGCTCAACAAGGAGTCCAGCAAGCCAGAGTCCTCGTCTCTGGATCCTCCCTGGCTTTGCTGGAGTTTCTTATTGCCCGTAATAGAAACTGCCCAGCAAAAAGGGGATTTTGGGTCATCAAGGTGTTGGACTGGAGTGTCTCTTCCGAGAAGAGAAGAGAGGAGAAGGAGAAGAGAAGAGAAGAGAAGAGAAGAGAAGAGAAGAGAAGAGAAGAGAAGAGAAGAGAAGAGAAGAGAAGAGAAGAGAAGAGAAGGAGAAGAGAAGGAGAAGAGAAGGAGAAGAGAAGGAGAAGAGAAGGAGAAGAGCTGTAGGAACACCTGAAATGACAGCTTTTTTTTTAATGATGACCTGTGCCAGGGCAAGAAGGGCACAAACAAGCTCAGGGAGCTCCATCTGGACATCAGAAAACTTAACTGAGAAGAAGAGTGACCTTGCCCAGCTTTCCTGGAGAGGTTGTGGAGTCTCCATCCTCAGAGAGACTCCAAAGCCATCAGGATGTGGTCAAGGACAAGGACAAGGTGACCTCCAGAGGACTTTTCCAGCCTTAACCAGGGTGAGATGCTGAGCCTTGTCCCCCCACACCCTGCGGCTGTGGGAGCCGTGACAAGAGTGGACGCTGTGCACTCACCTCACTTCTGCTGTGGACATTGTGTCACCATCGAGGGACGATGGCTTGGCGGTGCCTCTTCCACACTGCAGCAGGCCCTGGGCTGGGCAGTCCGTGGCCTATGGACTAAGCCTTAAATAGGGAAACTCTCCTGGGTGGAGTCTAGGACAAAACTACTTGTCAAGGACGAAATGAAACTGAAAGAGGTTAAAGGAGAAAAGAAAGTATTTTCTTCCTGTCTCGAAGTTACCACCTTCCCTTCATAAAACGGCTCTGGGGTTGGGATAAGACAAGAAGGGGAAGCCTGTGGTCAGCAGCAGGGTCTGAACTCCCCCCTGGAGATCTTTTCCCTGCTGAAAAGGACTTTGGGGTTACAGCTTTTAGGAAGTATCTGGTGAAAGATGAAGGAAAATCCCAGGCTGCAGAATGGAAATGTGGTGTCACCGTTATCAGTGACTCCGTGTGACTCTGCAGGACTTTGTCCCCAGGGCTCCTCTCTGGATCCACCCTGGCTTTGCTGGAGTTTCTTTTTGCCTGTAATAGAAACTGCCCAGAAAAAAGGGGATTTTTTGGTTGCATTTGTGTAGTTTTGTGTGAGATGCGGTGCTGTACCCCGGGGTAAATCCCAAATCCTCCCTTAAGGAGCAGGTGGTGCTGACAGAGCGCAGAATTCTGAGCTCGGGATGGCCCCAGGGGTGTTAGCAACTCCCCAGGAATCCATTGCTGTCCATCGAGGTTTTAGCAGGTGACAGAAACCACTGAGAGTGACAGGAAAAATCCAGGTAAAATGCAGGACACGTGGTATATCTGGGTGTAAAGCGGGATTGCAGCCTCGGGAAGAAAGATTCCCGCAGAGAGAGTAGTAGAAAATACATTTTAAAAAGTAGCCTCAGGTAGACTCTAAACAGAGAAGGAAGAAACCACCAGCCTTAGAATCATATTCCTCCCAGCAAAGAAGAAAAAACCTATCACTATTTCCCCCTCAGGATGCTGATGAGTCACTGCAGCAGCGCAAAGGAAGGAGGAGAATTTACTGCTGGAGGAGCAGGGTAGATGCTTTTATCTTCTGAGTTTATTTTTCTCTGTTACTGACAACCTTTAATAGAAAATGCGTAATTTGGCTATAGCGTTAGCGCTGCTGGATGAACAATGAGTGATTGCTCTAGCTTGATTAGGCTGAAGCATTAATTAGACAACCAGCAACGTCTAATTCTTGAATCCTCTCATCAGCGTTTTCTTTCAGCACCTCTCTGTGTGTTTGGGGTCGACCAAGCTGCTTCTCTCCTGCCTGTGGTGGCCAGGATGGGGCTGTGTGAGCCGGGTGCTGGCCGGGGGTTTTGGCTCCCTGGGCTGGGGCAGAACTGGCAGGATGGAGGAGAAATTTCACTGCTCAAATCCCTCCGGCCTTGACAACAGTTCTTGGCTACTTCTGCTAATATTAGGGCTGGTTTGAGGATGATTGCAGTTCTGTGCAACAGCTATTAATATCATACAAAGCTTGGATGGAAGTCAAAAATAACAGCAAATGAGAAAACTACCAACCAGCAGCCAAACAGGAAGTACAGGCAAGGCTTGGTGTTGTGAAAGATAAATGGTGGGAAGGAAAAGCAAAAGAGCTGCAACAAGATGCAGAGGAAAAAAAAATACAAATATTTTTGCTGGTGGTTTGAAAACAGTCCTTGGCTTCAAAACGTTCCGTTACATCAAATAACGCTGATCGAATTCTGAGCTGATTGGAAGGAAATCCTGGTTTATTTGCCCAGAAAAACACCTGTTTGTTTTAAAGTTGGCTGATTCTGGGCCACAATGGAGGGGCTCTGAACCACCAGAGTGAGCTGCAACGTGGAGAAGGAAAGACAGAACCTGGAAATGCTGTCGTGGAAACGATACCTCCAGGGTTGGGAAGCTTCAAGAACCTTTATCTGAGTAGCAAATGTCAGAACTAAAAATACTTCGAGGTGCGGCTGCAGAATTTCCCTGACAAAGTTCAGGTCCTGGCTGAACATCTGAATTCTTTCTCAGTTAATTGTCTCTAACTTCCTTAATGGCATTCCAGTACAGGTGAGGCTTCTATGAGTAAGAAGGCAGGCAATAAAAAGGTGTTTTCAGTTTATGTCACGGTTTTTATTGCACCTTTTCAGCTCCTGTTGGCTCACAGCGCTCACAGCTCCGCTGCCAGGTGGGTGTACAAACCTCTCCGGGGAAAAAAGGCAGCAAAACCAGACTTTAACCACACTATTGATACTCAGAGGTGTTTAATTCATGGCTTTGGGCACTGCACAAACCCCTGGCCAAAAGCCTGCGGTCTCCAGAAACTCGAGGAGAGAATCCTTTACGATAAAGGTGGGGAGGCCCTGGCAGGGGTCACCCAGAGCAGCTGTGGCTGCCCCTGGACATGTCCAAGGCCAGGCTGGACACTGAGGCTTGGAGGAACCTGGGCTGATGGAAGGTCGGACAGTGGAACTGTGGCAGGGATGATTTTTTAGGGTCCCTTCCGCTGCAAACCATTCTACAACCTCAATATTTCTGACGAGACCAAAACAGGTAATATTTCTCCTAGAAAAGGGTTTCTACACTCCAAAGATTCCCATTTTTCCCTCCTCTCTGCTCCCTGACACTCAGTCCCAAGCACAGGCGATGCTGCAGGACTCGGTGCCAGCAGATGGCAGAGGCTTTCCACGGATGATGCTGCTGGGATGTTGCAGGGCCGTTCTTTGCCCAGCCTGTGAATAAGAGCGATGCTTTTGCACCACTTTTAGATTCCTGCCTCGCAGGTGGATTATCCGTGAACAATATTCCAAGCCCCGCCCCTTTATTTGGATGAAAATATCTATATTTGGTGGTTTTCCCTGGGTGAAAACAGGGAGGGAAAACAGAGCAGGACCTTGGAGAGCCCGTGCAGCCTGGGGAGGGTGTTCATCCTTCTCACAACTGAGCTGAGCAGGGCCCAAGTGAGGGACTGGGCAGCGTTTAAAACGAAAAAGGAAATATTTTTTAATGTAATCTACACAGAAACTGCAAAACCACCATTGTTGCCTCACACAAGATTTCTCTCCTTTTTTTCCAAACGCTCTGAACGTGCAGCAGAGAGCAGCCTCTGCACACATCCAGGCTCTTCCTCAGCCGGAGACCTGAGAGTGGGAATTGGATCCACAGATTCCTCCAGATGAAGGTGGCCTGGACTTTCTGCCTTGCTCCTACCTGAGCATTGGGTGACCCATAACCCCCAGAGCCCAGATTTGCTGCCGTGGGATAACTCGGGGAGCTCTGGCTGGAGCTGGCAGGGAATAACCGCGCTCCAGACACTCCTGGTCCCCCCCAAACCGGACAGGGGATGTTTATGAAACCCCCCTGAAACCTGCAGCGAGGGCTGGGTGGCTGCTCAAGCAGAAAATGGAGCTGTTGCTCATTTCAAAACCCTGGGCTGAAACACCTTTCTCTCCTGAATTAATCCCTCTCCAAAAAAACGAGGCTTTGCCTGTCTGTTTACAGCTCGCCGAGGCAATGAGGTCACTGCAGAAGCTCGATCAACACGAGAGAAACAATTCCAGGCAGCAGAATGTCGATGATAGCGAGGGGTTCAGTTAACTGTCCTGAGCCCCAGCCCCGCTCCTCACCATCCCCACGTGCCGAGGGTGAGTCCGGAGGGGCTGGAAAACACCGAGATAGCAACGGCCTCGCCTGGCTCCTCAGGGAGCGCAGCTTATCTCGGACAGCAAAGCCCTCCCTGCTATCAGCCCCCAGAGACACTCAACTGTCTCCCAACTGCTCTGATGGGGCGATAGGCTCGGAGAATTCGCTGCTCAGAGAAGCTCCAGAGCACCGGGGGCTTCTGCTCGTGCCCTGCTCGTGGGCACGTGGAGAGGTTGGGATGGTGAGAGCTCGTAACTCTTCCTTTTGATTCAGTTCCTGCCCCATGAGGGGCTGGAGCCTTCAGCCCACCTGAGGCCGAGTGGTGCAGGCAGCAAAAGTTCAGGAAACTCGAAAAGGAAAGTTCAAATAAAGGCAGTAAAAATTCAGGAGGAATTTCTTCGTGGAAAGGGTGGTCAGGCATTGGAAGGGGCTGCCCCTGGAGATGTCCAGGGAACGACTGGACGTGGCCCTCGGTGCTCTGGTGTGGGTGGCGGGTGGGGATCGGTCACAGGTTGGTCTCGGAGGGATTTTCCAACCTGAATAATTCCAGGATTCTGTGTGAAATGCTGGAAGTGGTTTCTACTGGTCCATCCACCCCTTGAGCTTTGAGCAGTGCCTGTGCCTGAATTCAGACACGAAGGGCTGAGAATGACCATTGTTTTCTCCAGAAATGATCGATGAGGAGATGACCAGACCCTCCAGGAAAGGGAATCAGAGGATCCTTGGGATTTTCAGTGTTGTTAACTCAAAAAAGCCAGAGCACGAGGGAAAATCAGATCCTCTGGTTGCAGAAGCTGGTCCAAAGGCAGTGGCCCTACCATCGTGGTGTAAAAGTAATGAGAAACTGTGGCGTTCAGATTTTGATAAGATTGCAGCGGCAAAGGTTCTGACTGGTAATTAATGGAGGAATTTCTGTGTGTGGAAGGAATTGGGGAATCTCAGTCATTCTCCAGACAAGGAGGGTAATGCCAAGAAGGCTGAAATGTGTCAAAGCTTCAAAGGTTGATGGATCAGATGAGGATTATAACTGACAGGGGTGGTGGTGAGGAGAGAAATCTCAAAATAGCAAGGAAAAAACAGGGTAGAGGTGCACTAGAATTCATTGTACGCTTCCGGGTGATTTGGGCAGGATTAAATTCACTCAGCAGGTGTGAGAAAGCCAAGAAGGGAACTGTCAGTAACCCAGAGAGGGTGGAAAATGGCCAAGGAAAATGCCAAAGGTTTCTCTTAATTCTCTTTGGATCTTCAGCCTCTGTTTTATGTGATGTTGGGATCTGGGAGAACAGAGGAACAACTTGAACGCGTTGTTTGTCAGCACCGAGGCGAATGAGAAACTGCAACAGCAATTGGGCGAGAGCCAACCATCCCAAGCAAAGATAATTTAGCTAATTTACATCTACAGTGATGTTCTGAGTGCTGTGCTCCCAGAAGAGGCTGTAAATACATAAAATTTTATGGCTTTTGATACTGTTCCACATGGTCCATGAGAAAGATGAAGAAACGCTTCAGATAAAATCGCTCCAGAGAGGATCCAAGACTGCCACAAGCCCTACAGACAGGAGGATTGCCAGCGGTTTCCTTGCAAAGTAAAGCGATTTTCAGAGGTTAAAGGATTGGATCAGGAGTGGTGACACAGGTCCTGGACTGGGCAGGAGAATGTTTCCTTCACACCTCTATCCATGGAGGCTTCTGTAGATAGTTTGGAAAGGAAGGTGATTTTAATTGCCATGAAATAAAGAATTCCTCTCCGGGGATGGAGCCTGGGTATTTCTGCAGACAAATCCTGAAAAATCCCTGCTCCCTCAAATGCCATGTTTCTCTTGGGCCGTTGCTCTCCGAAATGGCAGCGCTCCCTTCTGAGAAGGATTTTAGCCTTTGCCAAAGTCCCAAACAAGAGATTTACATGATGTGATTTCCTGTGCGAGCAGGACTGGCTTTGACAACCCACTGAACCCCTCGGCCTTGAAGGCTGAAGTTTTTTTTCTTGAGTTTTATCCTGGCACCAATCCAGCGAAGTCTTTGCGTCCTAACTTTTATCTAAACACGCGCACAAAGAAGGGGGGGGGGAATAAAAACATGCAGTGTCTTCTAGAAAGAGAAAAACAAACTCTCTCGCTCCCTAATTCTGAGTCTTCCTCCATCAGCTTTCAGGAAACGAAGTGACAGAGGTGAGGGGTTTTATATAAACTATAATTTCCCCCCAGTGTGATGACGGCTCCCTGCTCTGCCGAGGGGAGCTGGAGGTGGCCGTTTCTCACCCAGACACATCTAACAGCCTCATCCCTTTTCTCCTTGTGGCTTTTTTTCCTCTTTTTCAGCTCAGAGCACCTGAATCCCCGAGAAGGCTGTCGGAGCCTTCCTGAGTGGTTTATTTTTAGCATCAAGAGCACGCTCCAGGCCCTGGGGAATGCCGTGAGTGGTGTAGAAACACTTGAAAATACCAAACTCCCCCTTTTCCACACAAGTGAGCTCTTAAACCTGCCCAGACTTTCTAGTGGCTTAATCCAGTCCTTGTGATTGTATTTCATTTGAGGGGATTTTATTTGATGTTTCAATCTCAACATATTTCTCCCCATGTAAATGTTTATCGAGTCACTCAACTCCCTCTCTCTGAAGCACCGAAATCCCAAAACCTCTTGCCCTGAGGGCTTTGGACGAGCCCCGTGGCACAGGGACGGCTTTGGCCCCGCTGACCCCTGGAACGAGAGCCCCTGATGGTTTTCCCAGACGCCGTTCCTGGGGAGCAGCTCCTCGGCCCCTGGCGCAGGAGGCTCTGCTGAGCAGGCAGGCGGCATTTCATCGTTTCATCCGGAGCTGGAACACATCAGCCAAGCAGAATTTCCTTTGAGCCGCAGATAAGCAGATCCTGGTGATAGGGAGGCCCTGCTCCAGCAGCCCCTGGGCTTCCAGCTTTGAGAAGGAAATGTTTCATACTGGGGATGCAGGACATGAAAACAGCACCCAGAGAGGCATCAGCTTTAAAAAAATCCCCTGAGCTGCCCAGGGTGGGCATCCCAAAGCAGCCACGGAGCTGCAGCCACGCAAAACCAGTGCAATTTGGTGAGAATTCCTCAGGAATCGGTGACCAAGGGTCGGCTCGTCGTGCAGGAAACCTCAATCGGCCGTGGAGAAAGCGGATCACATATCGAAAAATCAAGTTGTCTTAGTGAACAACATGAATGATCAGATTACAGAAAGCAAATCCCTGCAAAAAAAAACAATTCCAGTCTCTCACTGTGCACCTCGCTCGGTGCTGAGATGTGAAACGTGTCAGGGCACGCACAGCATCACTTCTTAGAAATCACAGCCCTTCTCAGCATCAGCAGAATTAAAAAATAGAATAATTTCCATTTCCAGAGAGCAGAGAGAAGTGGCACCCGGCGCTGCCCGAATGTTATCGGAAAGATGGAGCGAGATAACAACGTTGCGGTCAAACCCAGCTGAAGATACTTTCAATCAGACTGGTTCTGGAAAGGAAATCTTAGAAAAATCAATAACAAATCAAGCCCAGCAATAAAAAACCCAAGGTTTTCTGGAAAAGTATTCCCTAATTTCAGGCAGATCCATCTGTGCCTCGGGGACAGGAACTAATAGAGAGCAGGGAGACGTGGGCAAAAATTTACACCGTGCTCGTAAAGGCAGAGATTGGAGGGAAAAATTGTGATCCAAGGGCTCCCTCCTGGTTTCCAGGGACACGGGAGAGGCGGAATGTGGAAACCCCTCATTTTGGTGTGAAAAACCCTCATTTTGGTGTGCAAAACCCTCATTTGGGGGCCACCTGCTTGAGTAGGCTGGGCAGAACATCCAGGAACAGACTCGGTCCAAGAGAGAGAGAACAGGACAAGGATCTGCTTCAGGGACCTTGGATCGCAGGTGATGCTGGTGGTTCCTGGTGGGATGGGACTGGAAAAGCCGGGCTGGGTCCTACCCAGCCTGGAGGGTGACAGAGGTGACAGAGATGACAGAGATGACGGGGGACACCCACGCCTCCATCCCAGGAAAGGTGTTTTGGGAGATGCTCTGCCCATCCCTTCCAGGAGCTGCCTCCAGATGGTGCTCCAGCCAATTTTCTGGGATTTAAAAGGATTTGATTGTCTCACAGATGGCTTTTCTGGGCAGGTTTTTGCTTTACAGTGACACAGGAGGGTGGACGGCGCTCAGCCCTTGCAGGGAGCCTTCGGCTGCCTCTGCCAAGCCCTTCCTCGCCGTGAGTGGCTCCTCGTTCCCAGCTCAGGCCCTGGGAGCCCCCGAGATCTGCGGGAATGAGTCACAAACAAGGAGAACTACAGATCCATAACCTTGACCGTTCTGGGTAGGAAAAAGGTTTATTTGTCCGGTTTGCTTTATAAATAACCCAGAAAGCAGCAGATTTGTTTTCATGGTCTCGGAATCAGCGTGTGGAGGAGCCTCATCCAAGCCTTGGTCCAGACCCTGGGAGTCCTGGCCAGCGAGAGCAGCCCTGGGCGTTTATTTAATGACTCACAGCATGCAAAACCCCAGCAAGATAAGACCAAGGAGAGGGGTCAGTGGCTCTGTGGTGTGGCAGAGCTGTGGGGACAGCACTGAGGACCTTCCTGTTCCTTCTGGCCCTGGGATGTCACCAATGATCCTCCATCCTCTCTATGGATCCCACGGGGCCTCCTCGTGCTGTGACTGGATCTTGCTGTGCTGTATCTTGAGCGAGGAAAAAGGGTTAAAAAGAAACCGGAGCAATTTTGTGGAGAAGGGAAAGATTCGAGGTCAAAGAGCAAAATGTTCCCAGAGGGATTCGTGCTGGGGACCTGTGGAGTCGCCACACAGGTGAGTCCAGGGAGAAACCGAAACCCTGGGAGGAAAACTGACCCCGCACAGGCAAGGTTAACCCTGGCATTCTCAATCTGCCAGCTGGCACAATCTTGTAGCAATCCTGTTTTGCAGGGATCAGGGATGTTTTGCTGGGAAAAGCCATGGTTTTCCAGGCTGGGGGAGGCCTGGCTTCCCTGAAGGATGCTGTTGTGGAGTGAGGCAGAGATGCCACGGCCAGAGGGGAGCCCGGCCTCACCCTGGCTGTCCCACAGAAGGGTCCTTGCTCCCATTCCCAGCTCTGGAAATACAAGAATCCCGTGTGAACAGCGCTAAGGAAGAGCTCGTTTTTTATCACATGGGGTTGTTCCAACCCCTCCATCCCACAGTGTTATTCTCCCTCTCACAGGGCAGGAACAGCTCCAGCTGCGTTTTTTATTGGAGAACCTGAGTGCTTCAAGGGGGCAAAGGCTCTTTCATCCAATAATAATGCTGAGAAATCCGGTAAGGATGGTGTGGGCAGCCCTCACCCAGTATCAGCCTGGCTCGGTTTGACAGAATTCACAGAGCCTGGTGGCGAGCAGCTCGTGAGCCTCGAAACCCTGCCCACCTCAGCCACCGAGAACTTTGCAAAGTGAGTGGAAAAAAGGCGGGGGGTGAACAGAAAGCCCGTGCTCAGCACTTTGGGGATGTTTCTCCCCTTGCAAACGGCTCTTCCCCAGGCGGCATCGCCTCCCCTCAGCCTGATTTGCAGAACGCTCCAGCAAATCTGTAAAACTGGATACTTCCCTCGCCCAACCCACTCTTCCTTCAGCCCTTATCTGCCCTTACCTGTCTCCACTAGGTCGCTTTAAAAGTCCCAGACACTTCCTTCCTTTGTTTGTCTTGACCTGAAAGGGAAATGTCTTGTGTGTCAAAGGTTTAGTGCAAATTCCTGTCCAAGCTCTTTACTACCTCTGGCCTCAGTAAATCAAACTTCTTCTCCCAGCTGGGGATTTGCACAGTGAATCAGATTCTCTCACCACGTTCTCCCTGTCCTGCCTGCACACAGGATTGAGACAGAGCAGCAAAACAAAGGGTTAAATCCCTTCAGGCTGCTGCAACCTTGGGATGGAAAGAAGGTCTGGGTTTCAAATGCATTTGCAGAACCAGAGTTTCTCAAGGGCTGTGCCACTGTCCCAGCTCTCCTTTCTCTTCAGGAAAATCATCTGGGCTTTGAAACCCAAAGCAGGACATGGGGGTCCTGCCTAGAGGTGAGCAGGGCGAACGGCCTCGCTGAGCTGTGCCTGGGCTGAGCAGGAATTTCTTCTGGAAAGGGTGGTCAGGAACTGGAAGGGGCTGCCCAGGGAGGTTTGGAGCCCCCATCGCTGGAGGTGTCCAGAGAATGACTGGACGTGGCACTCAGTGCTCTGGTTTGGGTGACAAGGTGGGGATTGGGCACGGGTTGGACTCGATGACCCTGGAGTGCTTTTCCACCCTCAAGGATTTTGGGATTCTGTGACTTCAGTGCCCAGAGCCCAGGGAGGGAGACTGACAGCTCCTGTCACGCTGGAAGAGTGAAAATTGTGGTGAGCCTGAAACACCCTCTACAGAAAGGCAATGGGAGACCAGGTTCATCCCAGACCTTTGCCCGTGTTTGTCTGAAGAGCAGAACAAGGAGCTGTCCCTGGGCGGAGCGTCCGGCGGAGCAGGTGCAGAACCAGAGCGTGGGGCCGAGCCTGGCTCTGGCAGGGAGGGCTGGGCTGGGCCGCCACAAGCCGACCACGCCGGCGGTGCTTCGGTTGGGAGCTCCTTCCTCTGCAGATGAGCACCTTGATGTCAGCTCCGCTCCGCTCCTCCTCGCCCGCCCGGCGCGGTGCGGTCGCCGCGCACCTGACTGCGGGCGAGCCCGGGGCCGGCAGCTGCCGAAACCGCAGCCCGGGGGAAGCCAGCACCCTCTCCCTGCTCGAGAGCTGCATGAAAACAAACCCAGCAGGGCTGTTCTCACCCTAAACTCGCCCGGCACACAGGAAGCCACGAGCAAGGGTACAGGCTTTGGGATAGCACCAGGCACGGACCCGATTCCACCTGGGAACGTTTTCCAGGCCAGCACAAGGGCTCACCGGGCCGGCACAGGGGTTGACCTGGCTGACACAGGGCTTTACCTGGCTGGCAGAGGGGCTCACCGGGCTGGTATNCTGGCTGGCACAGGGGTTCACCGGGCTGCCACAGGGGTTTACCTGGCGGGCACAGGGGTTCGCCGGGCTGGCAGAGGGGTCACCGGGCTGGCACAGGGGTTCACCGGGCTGGCACAGGGGTTCACCGGGCTGGCACAGGGGTTCACCGGGCTGGCAGAGGGGTCACCGGGCTGGCACAGGGGTTGACCTGGCTGGCACAGGGTTTTACCTGGCTGGCACAGGGGTTGAC
>VZTX01026586.1:0-40388 GCA_013400915.1 Pardalotus punctatus | reverse complement strand
GGTCGCTGCAGGTGGCCGGTGGTGGTTTCAGGAACTTTCCTGACAGTGACCCAGAAGGGTCATTTAACCGCGGAGTCTGAGGGTTGCGTGGTGCCTCTGCTGCATGGACGGAAACGCCAGAGCAGGGCTGGCAGTGCCGGCACAAGGAGCGGCAGGTTCACAGCTGAAGAGAGTAGGTTTATATTAGATAGACGGAAAAAATACTTGACGATGACGGTGGTAAGATACTGGAACAGGTTGTCCCGAGAAAATTGTGGATGCCCATCCCTGGAAGTGTTCAGGGTCGGGCTGTATGCACTGATGGAAAGTCTCTGCTCACGGTGGGGGGCTGGAACTGGATGGTGTTTGAAGATCCCTTCCCAGACTGTTCTGTGATTCTATGATCTTTGCCTCCATTAAAAAAAAAAAAAAATCAACAGGAAACCTGGATTAGGTGTTTGCAGGACTAGGCAAAATCAGGTTAGAAATTTTCTGGAGAAAGAGCAACAAGACTCACAGTTTGCTGATACTAGGAATTACCTGGTTTATAGCAGAGTGAGTATCAAGTCTCTGAATTGTCCATGCCCCCAGGTCGTGTCCCATTCCAGATCAGCATCCAAACTTTCAATGGTTTGGGCTGTGTCTTGTTCTCCTTTTTCATCCACACAAACACAAACTTAGTCCTGTTTTTAAATTATTTGGTATATTAGTATTCTCATTATGCAGCAAAGTTGCTCGTCTCTTGAAACCACCACTCATTTCACTGCCAGCTGAATAGCTGGTTTGAAGATGAACATCCATCTTCAAAATGAAGTATGTATTCACCCAAGTTGCATGAATGCTGTAAAATTTATCACAGAGCATTGTGTTGCTAACGTTTTGCAGGGGTTCAAAAGCAGCTGAGTAAAATCCCTGAATAGAGGAAGTGCTAGCAAATTACTTGACCTTCAACTGGCTGATGAAGATTGATGCCTAATCATTCAGTGATTTCAGTTTTCTACTTTATTTCTTTGCACATAATGCTGCCTTTGGAAATTTTGAATGACAAGTACTGCAGGGCTGAACTGAAAATCACACCAGAATTGCTATTAAAAAAATAAATAAATAGGCTTGTAATTTTTCTTAAGAAGACCTGCTATCTTGAGAGGCAACGCTCACGAGGCAGAACAGAGACTTGGGATAGTGATGGGAGGTTTTTTTTCACTTTCGGATCTGTCTCGGTTTGAAGACAGGTGTCTGCTAAGGAAGGTGTAAACCTCCCTCAAAACCCACAAATGTGAATCCCCTTCCCTCCGAATTATTATAATTTTGAAATCAAGGGCTTTCAGGCAAAGGATATGGGGAAAGGAATAACAGTTCTTTACTAATATCTATGGCAAGGCAAACAATCAATAACAACAGTAGCAATAACAAACAAAACAAACAAAGACCAGAAGATGCGGTGACAGAAGTCTCTGGGCTGCCAAGCGCTTTTCCCGTTGGGTGCAGTTCCGGTCCCAGCCGGCAGGGGCGCTGTCGGGCTCCCGGCCGGGCAGGGCGGGTGCGATGACTCCCGCGCACTGCAGGGGGCGCTGTGGCGCGGTCAGCTCTGTGNCCCTAGCTGTAGCAGTGTGGGAGAGTGCGGGGCGGCAGCTGCCGGCTCCCTTGGGCAGAAAACTGCCGGCACAGCCAGGGGGATGCACCCTCCAGGAGATGTCCCTTTCCCAGACGAAGGTTCACTCACCAAACGCGAAGCAAAGAAGCGCAGGTCTGAAGGAACTTTTCTGCCGCTGGTAACTAAAGAGCTCCGTTCCCACTTCTGCCTCCTCAGCTGTCCGTGATCCGAGTGCCCCCTCTGATGACCACCTCTGCCCTCCCTTACCACGCCCAGCTAGCCCTTTTGTCTTTCACAAAAGAAGTTAATGGTCCTTAAGTATCCAGTCATTAGTAACCTAGCGACAGGGAAGGGGAAAAAATTCCACACCTCAACCTCCAACAGGATCATTCCTGTGCTGTGCCATGTTGTACTTATTTCCAGGAACTATGTCCAGGGTGTTTGTCCCAGAAAAGTGTTGCCTTCCTCCACATGGCCCCTTCTCTAGCCACAGCTTGTTCTTTCTCACAGTGTGTTATTACCGACAATCCTTGGTTATTGCCAACAATCGTTGGCTGGCTCTGCAGCCATCTGGCTCTTGCTGTTTCAAACATACACATTAGCCCCTTATTTTCAGAGTTTCTACACCTCTGTGGCCTTAAGTTGACCAAAAGATCAGTCAGTCTATCAGCTGTAAACCATGGTTTTAAGTCTCGGATTAGAATGTGAAAATAAGTCAGAGACCTTAGTGCTTAGTCCCAGAACCCCATCTTGAGGCTGTGCTGCAGCAGCTGTGTGTGGTTTGGGGGGTTTCTAGGAGTGCTTTTGCTGTCCTGGAAATAAAGGGTGGTTATGTTAATAGGAGTGCCAGTCTGCTGCCTTTCAGTGTGGTTAATCCAATAAGGAAAAAGCAGAGGATAGAGGATGTTAAACAGGCAGTGTTTTCTTTGTAGATGCACATACAATACAAGACGTAGCAGGAAAAGTCTGTTTCTCACTGGACAATAAATGACTTCTGTCACTTCACTAAACAGGGGGAAAGGCTTGTTGATAAATGAGGAAGATTATGTAGGCTGAAGCCTGAACTCTGAACCATTAAAATATCTTAACCAACCAGTCAGACTGGGAGCACAACAGAGAAACTGGTGGGGGGAATTAAAAGCAGCAGCCATTGCTGCTTTTGCATATGCTTACCTTGAGTATTTAACCCTTTGCCTTTCACACTCTCTTCCACAGTAGGGAGGTGTAGAAACTGAAAGAAGGAGGAAGATTTTCAATTGTCATGTTTTTAAACAGGAGTCTGAATAGGTTTTCCCAGGTGACCTTGAGGAAGGTGCCTGTGGAATGTTACTCATTGCAGTAAGGAACTCATTTAAATGAGGAACTGTTATTTGCATTTTACCTCCTGTTTAATGGAGAATGAGGTATAAGACAGACCCCCCCCTACTTTACAGAGAAAATACTGGACAGAGTTAATGCAAGTTAGTACCAGGATGAGAGTAAAGTTGAAATCAGAGTCTAAGCCTACACTCTGCAACTGTAGGGATCATACCAACTCAAGAAAATTTTCAGTCTAGAAGATGTCTCTTGTGGTTTCATAGGGGATGAAAGTCCACAGCACTGGACTATTCCACAAAAACTATTTTGCCCACTCCTGATGGCAGGGCTCCAGCCATTTTCCAAAATGCTGGCAGAACGCATGGACAGCCTGAGCAGGAGGGACACCAAGGGGCAAGGCAGAATGTGAGAAAACTCTGTTCCTGCTGTCTGCTGTAGCATTTTTGATATTATTAATCTTTTATCTCTTTCTTCATTTGCAGACTGATGCAACACTTTTTCAGCTCCTGGGGGTTTTGTACAGATATTCTGTTACAAGAGCCCATTTTTTATAAACGTCAACCTGTAACCAGAAGTGATTGAATTCTGTTTATTACATAACCTATCCCTCTTGACCGGTGTTGTTCTGCCTTTCAAATTCCACTGCAGGTCGCTGCCTCGGGGCACTCTGCTGTCTGTAGTCAGTGCACGAGCAGCTGCTGTGTGGAAGCCGGGCAGACCCGTTTTGCAAGTGTTTGCCTTCCTGTCAGCTGTGTGTTGGACATCCCTGGGGAGACTGCTGAGGAGACCGAGAGAAGGAAAGAGCTGAATTTGGGCGGGACTAGAGTAGAAAAATCAGTGAGGAGGAACTTAGTCATAAGAATTGCAACCATACCAAGGTAATGATCAGCATTATTGGGAGTGGCCTCACAAACTGGGAACAGGCAGCAGGAGAGCTTCTGGAAAAGACAACCGCAGGGCAGGAGAAGTGGTGTCATTCAGGTAAGTGAGAGAAAATACTTCTGGAAGATCAGCCCGTGAATATTTATTTTTTAAAAGACTTTTAGTAACATAAATGTGACCTGAATTAGAAGTTAGCTGTACTGTAAAGTCTGTATGTCTGTGTACGTATATGCATGTGCTTACTGCTTGTAGTGAAGCTGCTTACAAATATCTGTGATCATAATGGTATTGGGGTTTGGGAAAAAAATACAAGAGGGATATCCTCTACACCCTGGTTGATTTGAATGAAATAGCTTGTAGGCATTTTTTGAAGAGGAAGAAATTAACAAGGCAATTAAGTTTTGTATAAAATTAGTCTCAGTTCACTGGCACAGGGTGATGCTAGGCATGTGTGTATAAATACGTCCTGTCTTTACTTAAGTAATACATGCCTAGGGCTGAATTCAGAACTAATTACCGTTTTACTCCCATCACTGCTGCTTGATTGTAAAGCAGTGAACTCTAACCCAAAGTGGTGCAGATATCTAGATTTTCCTGTGTTTACCTGTTTTCATGTATTTGTATGTGAATGAGCTACTGATCAGACTATAAACAAAATCTGTGTTAAATTCACCAAGAAACATCCAGAACTTGGGAGACTGAAACTGAAGTTGTCTACACAGCATCAGGTGGCTGTGAATTTGTTGAAAGCAGGTTCATGTGCCATTTCTTAAGCCATTAAGCAGCAATGTGATAACATGTGGTATTTTTATCACACATTAGGTTTGTTATAACAAGAGTTATATGTGTGTGTGGTCCTTTGAAAAAGAAATCCTTCATTCTTCTCATGTTCTGTTACAGCTTTTGCTGTCACAATTTTTCAGAATTTCTCTATTTGTGCTGGGGTTTGATACAGGCTTAGTACAGGCAGCTGCCAGCAAAATCAGAAATCAGTCATTAAGGAGACATTTTCAAAAGTAGGATATAATTTTGACTTCATAAAAGGAAGTCATAGGTGGTGAGAGTGTGCTGTTGAAAGGTTGGCCTCTAGACTTTTAATAGCCAGCTCATTAAGGGCTTCAGCTTAATCTATTCCTCAGGGTTTTTTTATCATTGTGACTTATTTTGCAGATTAGCTGTAAGGAATTACTTTTGGTGGCCTAAATTCAGCAGGAGTGATCAAGAGAGATGTTAACTTTCCAGAAACCATAGTAGGCCATGGCTGCATTAGAAAAAATATTTTTGCCTTAATCCCCATTCAGGTTCTGTACCATGTCACACTTCTGTGACTTAGATTTTCTTGTGCAGCACAAATAAATTAATTTTTATAGATGATCTGAGTTTAAGCAAAACCTAGCACTGTAAAAACTTGCATGTCTCCACTGAAATTGTGCCAGTTTGCACTAACATTTTTAGCATGAAAACACAGCAGCACTGAGTACTCCTGACTCATTTCTTAATGCAGTAGTGACTGTTAACTTTGCCTGTATATTGCCTGGTATATTGCAAATGTAATATGCCTGGTATATTGCAAAGGAGCCAAGTTTGCCCCAAGTAACCACCTGCTGAAATAGCAGCATGGGCCTCATGATTTGCTGTTTTCTCCATGGTCTAGCTCTTCAGAAGTGGTCACCCTAATTTTCTTTCACTCCCTTAATATGCTCCTGTAGCAGCTAGCCTAGGTTTGATATTCAAGTATTGCTTTTAATTTTGGACCAAGAGAAAATCTTGTGTCTCTCTATGTGATTTTTGAAACACTTTGTTTCCTTACAGGGTGTTACACCTACCAGCTGTTTCAGAAGTGAGTTATACTACTAAATCTTTACAGCCGAGACAGTGTTAGAGCCAGCCACAGCATATCATTTGTTATCCTTGCTCCCAAGGACAGAAGTGACTCTGTTGTGTTATAATCTGGCCTGGCTGGTCAGAATTTCCCATTCTGCACAGTTCAAGATGCTGCTTGGTACCCACAGGTGCCTTGCAGTGAGAGATGAGATGAGATGAGATGAGATGAGATGAGATGAGATGAGATGNGTGAGAGATGAGATGAGATGAGATGAGATGAGATGAGATGAGATGAGATGAGATGAGATGAGATGAGATGACTCCACGGGCCAGGGAACCCTTGCAAAGATGTCATGGTCTGCCAAGCTGTTAGAAGTAGTCACTAAGGCGTTCTGGAGGCAGAAGAGACAGAGTGCACAGTCTAACAAATGCATGGCTGAAACTTGTCAGGCTCCTTTTTAATTTGTTTTGGATGCTGCTTTTAGCAAATGGTGGAGAGGATGGGGGAAAAAATCTCTGTTTCACTGCTTGCTTTACAATGGTGCTTTGCTTCTCTCTCTTCTCTCACATTCAATGTCCACAACTGCCCACACATGGTGGTTTCCTGCTTTTTTAGTTCCTGCAGTTCCCTCTCCCTTCCAGCTGCACAGCCAGGACAGTGCGCTTGTGCAGAACAGTTGCCAAAGCCTTGACTGTTGACCATGTTCAAAGGTCAGATAAAAGAGGAGGGAAATAATAAAAGCAGCAGCAAAATGGTGACTGGGAAAGCTGGAGAGCAAGGTTCTGCCGCTGCAAGAAATTAAATAGAAGGTATCATGTTTAAGGATTTCTTTTGTTTTTTATCTGTAAGGCACTGTGCTGGACTGAAGTTACTGAATTGCTCAGCTGTTCTTTATGTGCCTGTAGTCATATTACAGTTGATCCTCACAAGTAGTGCATGAAAAACAAGTGTAAGAATATTTTTATAATAAAATGGTGTGCAGTTAATGTGGGACAGGATGTCTGGAGAAACAACTGCATTAATTCTTGTATCAGCTCATAGCACTTTTTAAAGGGTCTAATGAAGATCCAAATGAATCTTAGCCTTTACTTTTGTTGTATTAAAATAATCAGCTGTTTCTTTAGACCTTTAGCTGATCATTACACAAGGATTTACACATTTGCACTGATGATGGGCACTGCTGTTAGTTCCCAAGTCAGACATACTCAGTGGCAGTACTGTATATATGCTGTGAATATGGACAGTTTATTCTCATGAACATGGCAGGAGCAAGCAGCAGGCAGTTTCTGTATGGGCAGTATTCAAGCTGTTCCCACATATTCCATGGGCATATAAGTCTTAATATTTCTCTTTCTTTTCAGTCTTCATCACACTGTTTGTCACTCAGGCTTCTTAACTCTTAGTCCTGGCACTTTAAATAGCATAATGAGCCTGATGAGAACTTTAATGTCGTAAAATGTGAGAGAGGATTGATTATTTTAGGGCGGATCACTTTCCTGATTCAGTTTTCTGCACTGCCACGTGAATGCTTCTGCTGTCACTATGGGGAGGGTATACATGTGGGAATGAATGCCACGGGACTGGAAAAATCATGGTAAGACTTCTGCCGGCACACAGTGCCTGTGGATCTGTGCTGACACAGGGAATGGTTTCACAATGCTGCTTTAGACGAATTAGCCATTCACTGCCGACTCATACTGAGCACTACAATGGCAGGAAATCACCATGGCAAAAGAGCAGTGAATTTTTCCTGCTAGGTTAGTGGTTTGGATCAGTTTACCATGTGATCAGTTGCACAACTAAGAGCAAAACAAGCAATGAGAAGAAAGCAGAGAGAAGAGATAATCCCTTCTTTTGGCATTGGTGAACACCTAAGTCAGCTCAGCTGCATTCACATTCAGTATTTGGGCTTCCTGAACTGGTTTGAGCAGCCCCACAGCTGCCATCTTCTAGCTGTTTATTCCTGTCCCTCTGTTGTCCTCTGTGCTTTGTCTAAATTGCCAGGGCAGCAAAACAGCAAGCAGCCATGGCTGAAAACAAAATGCCACCTTTTCCCAAGTGTTCATCCTGTTGGCAAATGGGCATGGAGGAGCAGTGTCAGTGTAGGGCAGGTATGGGGGCAATGAACCTGTCACCAAGTGCTGCTGATTGTAGCTTAACTTCTGCTAAGGTTTTGCCTTGGATTTCCCATTGTCTAAGAGCAGCTGCTTCTGATGTTTTTAGGTACCATGGTCTTTATTCTGTATTTAGCTTGCGCATCAGGCTTTGGGATCAGGTGGATCTGCTGGAGGGCAGGAAGGCTCTGCAGAGGGTTCTGGACAGGCTGCATTCATGGGCTGAGACAAATTGTATGGGGTTCAACGAGGCCAGCTCCTGGGTCCTGCTCCTGGGTCACAGCAACCCTGCAGCTCCAGGCTGGGGCAGAGGGGCTGGAAAGCTGGGAAAGGCCCTGGGGGTGCTGGGGACAGAGCCTGGACTGAGCCCGGGTGTGCCCAGGGGCACAAGAGACCAATGGCACCTGGGCTGTCCCAGCCAGGGGGTGGCAGCAGGGCCAGGGCAGGGACTGTCCCCTGTGCTGGCCACTGCTGAGGCCACAGCTCAAATCCTGTGTCCAGTTCTGGGCCCCTCACTGCAAGATGGACATTGAGGGGCTGGAGGTGTCCAGGGAAGGGAACGGAGCTGAGGAGGGGCTGGAGCAGCAGGAGGGGCTGAGGGAGCTGGGAAAGGGCTCAGCCTGGAGCAAAGGGGATCAGGGCAACCTTGAGGCTCTGCACAGCTCCTGACAGGAGGGGACAGCCGGGGGCAGGGGCAGGCTCTGCTCCCAGGGAGCAAGACAAGAGGAAATGTCCTCAAGTTTTATCATGGGATGTTTGGATTAGATTAGGACAAATTTTGTCGCAGAGGGCAGCCCAGTGAAGTTGATGGAGTCACCATCCCTGGAAGTCTATAAAAAACCTGGGGATGTGGCACGTGATTTAGTAGTTTAGTGGTGAACATCGTGGTGGTGCTGAATTGACTGTTGGACTTGATGATTTTAAGGGTTGTTTCCAACCTTAACGATTCTATGATTCTGTGAATTCCAATGAGTAGAATTCAGTCTATGTAAAAGAACATTAAAAAAACCCCAGTGGAATAAATAAGCTGACATTTAGTTGAAATTGCACAAATTCTCTAATGCAAATTTTAAATTGAAGTAACACAGTGCATGTGGGCATATGATCTAGACTGCACTGATCTTGGTACTGCGTAGTACACAGGCAAGGAAAATCAGAATGCCAGTGAGGTACTGGTTTTGAACCTTTTAAGGTACTTTTGTCCCCTTTTTCCTGGCTTTGTACTGGAAAACTGTCTTCATCTAATAAAATAAGTAGCTGAGCACTGTCAGTAGTCCTGCTATGTGTTGAGTATGCACCTGTACCTTGAACATGTTAATTCCACGGGACTTCCACGTGTCCCAGACTGGAACTGCAAAAAATATAAAATTTATAATGTGAGTTCTGTGGATTTCTGAGTTACCATTCTTGTAGTGAGGACAGGAATGTAAGAACTGCAATGTTACTGATAGGTAAGTTGCAGAAACAGCCTAGTATGGGAATTTATTTGGCCTTGGCCTGAAAAGTAGCGTTGAAATGCGCTTCAGAATTATCTTACGGAGTACAACATCTTTTTCTGCTTGCTGAGTTTTCCAAGAGGATAGACACATAGATGTAAGTGGGCTTCTCTGATCAAGCTTTTTCAGTGATAACCCCTCCATAAGCAACAGCAGCACATGGGAGTGCCGGGGCAAATGAAGTGCCAATGGCTGCCCGTGTTTTCATTTCTGGATCCCCTAGTTGTGCCCTGAGTGTGGTTAGAAAACATGGGTGCCGCCCACTAGCATCACTGCTGGGAGGTGCATAAAGGAGTAGGGAGGAATCTTTTACAGACGGGACCAGTGTAGACGTGGCTGCTGTGTCTGCACAGAGCTTTTTCAGTGGATCTGTGCTGCTCTCTCTGTATGCACAAATTGGTGTTTGTGTGCCTGCACAGGCATGTTGTTTAAACATGTGTGCATTTCTAGTAAGCAAATTTCTGTCCAAAACCATTAGCAAGCTTTAAGATGGAGCTTGGACTGTTTATGAATTAGATTACACAACGTGATTGCTGGCTAATGGCCCTGAAGTCTGTTTCTCTGTGATGCTGTCATGTCTGTCCATATGTGTGTACCCAAGAATGAAAGAAGCCAGGACTGTTCCTGAGTATTTGTGTGTAAGTGTGTGTGTGTGTGTGTGTGTGTGTGTGTGTGTGTGTGTGTGTGTGTGTGTGTTACAGCTGAGGTGGGTTGTTTTAGGGTGCTTGCTTTCAGAGTGAACCTGAAAAGCTTGGTATTATTGCTGTGTTATTACTCCTTTGACTGGATTCATGGTATAGCCACACCTTGTAACCAGGTAATTTTGCTAGTACATTAAGAATCAAATTAAATTAAAAAAGGAAACAGACTTTTTGTGATACCTTAAAGCACAGATATATTCCATTTTCCTCTCTCTACTGCCTCTGTTGTGCAACTCATAAAGAATAATTTCACTCATTAATTTTAAGCATGAGAACAAACTCTGTGAAATATTTCATCACCAAATTCCATAAAATCGATGCCCTATATCTGCCATTGAGGTTAATTGCCTTAAACTCATAGCTGAAAAAAGTAGGCACTTACAGCATAAAAGTCACAATTCCTATAAAATGTTCTAGATGATACTGTTTGTGAAGCTGTTAAGTCTTGAATTTTAGCAACGTTTATAAGAAGCAGTGACTAAATAAGGTGCATGCTTGTACAGGCTCTGGATTTTCAACTACAAATTCAAAAGAGTTGCAGATGTTGTGTTTCAGAAAACCTACAGACTTAGCAGTGCTCAGAAGTTGATCCCAGAGAGCCCTAATGACTACTCTTTTTTCTCCTTGTCTTTGTGCAGCAACAGTATGAGTTGTTGCAAGGATTGTAGTCAAGAATGACAGACATTTTCCATGCATGCTGCTGAACTGTTCACTTGTAATGGACCAGAAGATAAAATGCTGAGCCATTCTGGCATCTAAAAAGTGTGTTAGCTACAAGTGTATTAGCTGTTCTTTAAATATAATTAAGTTCATAACTATGGATTTTTGTGCATACACCAACCTCTAAGCCTAGGGGTCCTCATTTGCTTGTGAAACACTGCAGAACAAGCTTAATCCTAAATTCTCACTGCTCATGCAGTGCATCATCCCTAGGGTGTGGTAGTGGATGTCCTGTGTCATTCTCTAAACCTCCAAATCCCAGTGCTGCTTCCTGCAACCACTGATTGTAAGGGGTAGAATGCTCCGTATTCACTTTGCTTGTTGCTTCATGATCATCCTTTCTCCCAATACATTTTGTTATTATTCTTTATGTCTGTGCAGAAGGAGGCAGTTGGATACCTGACCATGGCAGGGGATGTGAAAAGATTCACACGGATGCTGCTGGAGTGCAATAGCAATGACAGGCTCTGTGGTAAGATTCACACATTCCTTTAATAAGCTTTCACATGCTGGGCAGGAAGGCCAGCTTCACTAAAAGGTGTACCAAGCCCTTTCTCCTCCTCCACCTGCATCCCAGCCTGCACAGAAAGATTTGATGGAGCTTTCCCTGCATTGTGTTTCAGGGGAGAAATGTTTATGGGGATGCAGCCTCTGTGGCAGAATTCATCTCACATAAATTCAGCCATTTTAGAGAATTTCTACTTTGAATGAGGCATAGAGCAGTCATTAAAGATTCCCTGCAGCTTCCCAAAGGACCAGTTTTGTGAGATTTTGATTTCATGATTTTCTGTCATCTTTGGGAACTGAAAGAATGGTCTTGACCACCTCCAAATCTGGGGACATAAGATAGTTACCTTCACAGGCCTTGCTAATTGCAGTGTCTTCCAGTCAAATTCCAAAGGTGACCACACCCTGTTTCCTTTAAAACGCTCTGTGTAATTTTACTGGAAGGAGCTGGAGCTGTGATTGCACGTGCATTTGTGATGACACAGCAATATCCAGCCCTTCCATTTCCCTGCTATCCCTCTGCCAGGGCTGCTTCTGTTTTCACTGGTGGATGGTACTTCCAAATGGCTACAATTCCTGGCCTCCATATTAAGGCATCTAAGTAAGTGACTTTAGGTGTGGGACTCTCAGTGATTTCATGCAATTTGGGTACTCAGCACCTTTGAAATATAGGGTGGCAGCACTACCAGTGTTCACTTGCTATTCCAAGAATCAGAGGATGGAACACATGCTTTTGAGGTTGAAAGTTACTGAAATGGATTGTTACTACATGGTTATACAGAACCAATGTGCATCAGATAGTGCTGCTTATTCCTTGGTTTTCCAATTTCTTTCTCTGCTGACAGTTGTGCGTGAGTATCAAACGGAAGTGATTGTTGTCCCAGTTCTCCTTGTGGGGCTTTTTGTCATTGTGCTCACTGTGATCCTTTGGCTCCACTGTCGAGGCCTGCGAGCCAAGCAGAAGCAATCAGCACCATCTGGAACTCAAGGTAAAAAACCACGGTTTTCCATCAGAGGAAAGAGTATTGCTTTCAGTGGCCAGAGGTCAATTCCATTTCCCCATTGCTTGAGCTGCTAGGCAAAACCATTTATGAGGATCCTGAGTGGTATTCAACAATCCAGTAACCAGAAAAATTGGGAACCTCCTGATTTACTCCACTTTGATGCAGCAGTAGTGGAATCTGTAGTATAGATGGATCTGAGAAAATCCGAAGTAACATGTAGCTGTTTAACATACTGTGGCAACATCACAAGAGCTACAAAGTGGTTTTTTATTTATGTACCAGTCTTCTGGAGGCTACTGCAAGGAGAGTTTTACTGGGATAGTTATGAATGACAGTAATTTTGAAGTAGATCACACCTAGTTAATCCATTTTCTATACTGCCATTTAAGAAATTAAATGTCAAGTTGCTGTCTCTGTCTTCCTATGGAGACAACATGAAGTAGAACAGGGATTGGTGAGGGGGTAGGGAAAGGTTTGTTGGTACACATGTGGCTGTGTGGAAATGAAAATACAGTTCTGAACTGATTTGGGGTATGTAGAGGGAAAAGGCCTCTTGAGCCTTTATTAAGAGAAATAATTGAGAACTGGTAATAAAAGAAAATGGTAATTGCTTGAGCACATGGGAATGAAGTACAAATGCTTCTTATCTAGAAAGTTTGTGTAGTTAAATATGGGAGAAATTTCTAGACTGCTTCTGTCTTTTCATCAAAAGGAGTGAGAGATAAATTCTTTGTCCTCTTCACGGGCCAGGCTAAGTAAGAGACAATGAAAGTTACTTACTTTGTCCTGATTTCTAAAACACTGGGGGGCAAATATTAAAGAGGATAGAAGGATGAGCATTGCCACCTATTAGAAGAGTTCATCTGTCTGTTTTTATGCATTATATGCATTTGCTTTTGTCAGTGAAGAAAAAGAATCAGCAGGAGCCCTGCTCAGCAGAGAACCGCTACATCCAGCTGAGTGAGACATCTGTAGAGACCCTACTAAATTCTGCATCCTTGACTCTGAAAGAATTAGAAATACCACGAGAGAAACTCTTACCAGGCACCTTTCAGCTGATAAAACACGGTGCCTATGGAGGCATCTACAGAGCACAGCTGGAAACGGGAAACTCTGCGAAGACCAAGACTGTGGTATTGAAAGCCTTCCAAGGTAAGGCTCATGGTCAGGATCCACCTTGGTGCAGATCTCTGTACTCCAGACATGATGCTGGGCAGAACTTTGCCATCGGTACTGGGCAAGAACGAGCTATGTTCTGTATCCTCAGTAAGTCAGAGGTGTTCTTGTAGGAGTGTCTTGGTAGGAGTAAAGATTGCTGATCATGTTGATTTTAGCTACTCATCCTGTTCTTTGCTGCTTCCATTTGTTGTTGTTTTGGTTTTTAATTAGTTTTCTTTTATTCTTTCAGATGTGGCTAGTCCCCAGAAAGTAAAGGATTTCTTGCGAAGGATTAAGTTCCATCAAAATCTTGGCTATCATGAGAACCTGGTTGAATTGGTTGGATGTTGTGTAGACCAGCTCCCGCTTTATATGGTCATGGAAGATGTGTCTCTTGGTGACCTGTTGACATTTCTGTGGACATGTCGGAAGGTGAGTCAAAAGAAATGATGCCAGAAGAGTTTCTTCAATTCTTTAGGTGTATACCTGTCCATAACTCATAGATGATTCTTTTCATCTTTCAGTGCATCTCTCTATATCAGTCAAAACTATTTCCACACCCCAGAGAAGTTCTACACAGGTTCTACTTTGTAGACCATTGAAGGGCATTGCAGGCACTGGAATTAGAGTGAGAATTGATACAGCTACCTGAATTTCTAAAGTTTTGAATCATGTCTCACTTCAAATGCTTTTAAGAAAGCAAAGCAGTGACAACACAAGGGGAAGGTCATGGAATGATAACTAATTGGTAAAAGACAGGAAACAGAATATTAGAATGAAAGGTTCTGGAGGGAGGTCAGCTATCTAGGACACAGTGCTGTTTGTTGCATGTATTAATAACCTAAAAATGGGATGGGGGTGACATGATGATATTGCCAGTGATTCAAGCCACTAAAGGCAAGGGCTGACCCCGAGGAATTGCAGAAGGATCTTCCAAGATTGAGAGACTTGCCAATATTAAGAACAGATGAAATTCAGTGTAGTTAAAAATGAAATAATGTAGAAGTTTCACATATGCGAATGATGGCTTCATGTCTGCCTTTTGCTGATGAGGAGTAAAATCTGATGGGGTGAGGTCTGATAGTATGAAAATATGTAGTCCATTGAAAATGTTAACTCAAGCTAAAAAAAGACCCAAGTATCAGGGGAGGTTTTGATTGAAAACAAGAAAATATTCTTCCCTCAGAGGGTGGTGGGGCTCTGAACATGCTCCCCAGGGAAATGGTTACAACACCAAGCCAAACAGCTCAAGAAGTGTTTGGACAATGCTTTCAGGCACAGGGTGGGATTTTTGAGGTGTCCTGTGCAGGGCCAGGAGTTGAAGTTGATCTTTGTGGGTCACTTCCAACTCAGCATATTCTGTGATTCTATGACTCATTGTTACAAAAAGCACAGAAAGAAAACTCTGCCACGTTACTGTGTAAATCCATCACTCTCCTACATCTGAAACTCTAAATACAGAAGGATTGCTTCCTGTTCTGTCCAGCAGAAGGTCCAGGTGGTAGCAAATAAAACTAGAAAGTGTGGTGTTCAAAACAAACAAGTGGAGAGGGTTCTTCCTGAAGTGAGAAGCTGAGTAATGGAATTCCTTGCCATTGACTACTGTGGATACTGAAACATCATATGAGGTCAAGACAGGATGGAATACAATCATGGAAGGTAGCCTTTCAGAGGTTACTGAATGTATTGAAGCCATAACCATCCCAGGAAGTTTTAAAATAGAATATATCTGTGGTCTGTAAAATGGCACAGGAAGAAAATTGTGTGTTAACCTTATTCTCTCTCTCATCTAGGCATCCAACTAGGGTTATTGTTACAGGCAGGGCGGTAGAAGAGATGGACTGTTAGTCTCATACCAGGTAGCCATTCATGTGTTAGAAATGTGCTTTTCTACTCATCATTCTAATTTGTAATATATCTTTCTTTCATCAGTGTGGATTGTCATTCTCACTGTCATTCTGACAATTTCTGTCTAACCTATTAATTTTTTCCTCCACCCTTCCGTTTATCCACCAGATGTCTTCAGTGTACTTATCTTACTCAACACACCATCAGCATCACCCAGCCATGTCCTCTTACGTTTCACTCAATTTATGACCAATTGTGAGAAGGAGGAGCATAAGATTAACTAGACTAGAAGGAAACCTTCCCCACTATCTTACTGCTGTGGCATTTGTTTGAACCAGTGTCTCCTGTCCTGACTCTAGGATGTGATGGCAATGGATGGTGTCCCGTATGACCTCACTGAGAGACAGGTGTACGAGGTTGGACAGCAGGTTGCAGCAGCTCTGGTAAGTCTGCTCACATGGGCTGCATTTTTTCCTTCTTGCTTGATTGCAACACAAGTTTGCAAGGTGGCCTAAGTCTTCTTGGCCCACGCACTGAGAAAAAATGCTTTGCTAAAACAGCCAAATATGCTTGCAATGTGTGGGTGAGCACATGCCTCTACTCTACAGTGTAGAAGACAAGCATAAACTCAGTGAAAATTTATATCAACTAAATTTCCTTTTTAAATGATCCCGTTTTCTTTCTTTTCCAATTTCCCAGGCTTACCTTGAAGAAAAGAAGTTGTTCCATGGTGACATTGCTGCCAGGAATGTCCTCCTTCATCACAATTTCACTGCTAAGCTCTGTGGTTTGGGCCTGGCCTATGAAAGTCACACGTGTGGTGCCAGCTCAGTCACACGGAAAGTGCCAGTCAAGTGGCAGGCACCAGAGAGACTCCTGAGTAAACCCCCTACCATCAAGGCAGACATGTACGACTTCATTTTTGGGCTAGAAGTTCACCTGTTCATCAGACCTGTCTCTTTGCACTCCTTTATGTGTCATTTCATGTCCTGAAGTTCACAAGGAAGGCAGATCTAGTTTCAGCATAATGCTCCACTTTTACAGCTCACACCTTCTCATGTCTGCAGGTCAAGCCTAGTTGTTTTTATGTATTTAAGCCAGCAAACAACATTGCTTTGTTTTCTTTTCTTGCAGATGGTCTTTTGGAATTCTACTGTATGAAATGATTACATTAGGTAAGAAGATCTAATGAAAATTAAAAAAAATATGTAAGGAAGCAGCAAATTAAGAAGACCCAAAATCTCAAATTTTAGAGCATAAAGTTGGGCCATTTAAAAATAATGGTTTTTTCCAGCTTCAAAGTCTTGTCAGTTCCTTTTAGACTTTGTTGAACTGTGGTAGGAAAAAAACTGGATTTTGGTAGGGAAGGAAGGCAGTGTTGCACAGAAGCTGCTATTTGCAACCATTGCCATAATGTTTTCTAATGTTTTCTACCATTACTCCTTTTGCCCTTCCAGGTGCTCCACCATATCCTGAGGTGCCACCTTCTGACATCTTATCCTACCTGCAGAAACAGAACATTATGAAGCAGCCCTCAAATTGCCAGCAAGCCATGTAAGTCACTTGCTTTATGGACAATTGAACATGAGATTGGCAGAGCTGAACGGGAGTGAGACAGAAAATGAGATCTTACACAAGATTTCTAAGTCTAGACTATACTAAGAGTGACCTGTTAGCTGAGGAGACTTGTGTCTGCCACATCTCCTTACTGGGTTCTGCTGCATAAAACCTCTTTGGTGAAAACCTTTCTGGCCTTCTTTTGAAAATGACACTTGTTTCTTTTTCCTTATGTGCCCTTGCATTTTGCTGCTCCACTGCTTCTTTGCAACACGCAGCACTGCTCTGGAATGATCTTCCTTCTCTTAAATTGTGGGATATTCTGTGAAATGAACAAAGCATCCACAGGGAAGATCTAAGCTTCATTTCTTTGTGTGAAGACATCATTTCTTTTAATATTCAGAACTTTTTTTTTTCTATAATGCTGTTTCAAAAGTGGATTTCCCATACTCAGAGCTGACATCCTGGCAAACAGCTGCACGCCCATGCATCATTATGTGGCTGCAAATTTCAAAGCAAAATTGAAAGAAGGAGAAAAAGAGGATTTCTCTAGACATTTTAAATAGGAGATGATTTTACTGTAGAACTCTGTGTTGGTGCTTCTCATTCCCAATGCTTCTCCCCCTTCCAGGTACTGCATCATGAAATCCTGCTGGCAGTGGGGTGCAGCTCACCGGCCTTCTCCTGCACACCTTCTGTGCTCCCTCAAAGCAGCTCTGAAGACCAGCAATGGGCACACGGTGCTGCAGGTGCCTGAGCCAGTGGTGCCTGAACTCTATGCTGATATTGCTGGTGTTGATGTGCACAGTCTTGTGAGGGAATACACGATCCTCTGAAGGGCAATTTCATGTTTTTGTAAAGGAGAAAGAAGTCTCAGTTTTCCCTTTCTGAATATTTTGAGAGCTCAGAATGAGGTGTGCATGTTGGAAGGGATCCCTTTGTTCTTCAAACATCTATAAAATCTCTCCTTCGTGCCAGAGACAACAAACTCTTATCATTATTGTTAAATCAACCTGTTGGTATCATTCTGCCAGTGGTCATTTGGGAGTAAAGCGTGTTTAGGAAGCTGTAGAAAATGTAATGAGAAACTTGAGTTAAAGGAGTGTGTTAGGTTTGTGTGGCCAGGTTTTGTTGATGGGGTGGACTGCAGGGGTGACTTCTGTGAGAAGATGCCAGAAGCTTCCCCCAGCTCCATGATGGACATGCTGCTGGCCAAGGCTGAGCCCTTCAGCAACATCCACCACTGTGATTACATATTTAAGAAAGGGTAAAAAATACTGCACAGCAGCAGGTGGAAGAGAGGAGTGTTAATACGACAGGAACAGCTCTTCAATCACCCAGGAGAGGCAGGAGCTGCTGCAGGCTCTGGAGCTGAGATTCCCCTGAGATTCCATGGTGCAGCCCCTGGAGAGCACGGGGGTGCAGAGATCCCCCTGGAGAGCACGGGGGTCAGAGATCCACCTGGAGAGCACGGGGTGCAGAGATCCACCTGCAGCCCCTGGAGAGCACGGGGGTGCAGAGATCCACCTGCAGCCCCTGGAGGAGCCCACACTGGAGCAGGGGATGTCTGAAGGAGCCTGTGAACCTGTGGGAGGCCCATGCTGGAGCAGAGTGCTGGCAGAATCTGTGGAGGGAGGAGCCCTCATTGGAGAAGAACTGCACCTCGTGCAAAGGGACTCATGCTGGTGCACTTAATGAAAAACAATCCTGGGGAAGAACTCATGTTGGGGAAATTCCTGAAGGACCTAATCTTCTATGGAGGGACCCCACACTGGAGCAGGGGAAGAGTGTGAGGAGTCCTCCCCCTGAGGAGGAAGGAGTAGCAGAAACAATATGAGATCAATTGACCAAAACCCCCATTCTCTCTGCTGGATGAAAGGAGGTAAAGAAATTGGGAGTGAAGCTGAGCCTGGGAATGAGGGAGAGGTGGTGGAAGGTGTTTTAAGATTTTATGTCTCATTATGCTTCCCTAATTTGATTAGCAATAAATTAATTTTCCTGAAGTCAAGTCTGTTTTGCCTGTAATGATAATTGGTGAACAAACTCTCACTGTCCTTAGCTTGACCTAGGGGCCTTTTTTTATATTCTCTCTCCCCTGTCCAGTTAAGAAGAGGGAATTACAGAGTGGCTGGATGGGCATCTGCCATTCAACCGGAGTCAACCCACCATGGGGTTTCTGGAAATCTTTCCCCATCCTTTCTGTTCTAGGAAAATGCCTCAGTTGGGTATTCAAAAGAGGAGATATCCTGGAGAATATGTTGGGGTAGTGTTCAGTAAATGTCTGGGCTTTCTCCAGTGCTTTATACTCTAGCTTCCCATGGGAGAATGGGTACTCTATTCAAACAAACAAACCCACAAACAGCCCCCATGCACACCTGCCCAACAACACAGCCAAGCAACACCCTTCATGTCTGTGGATGCAGAAGTTGTTACATAAACGGTGTACTTCATGGAGAGTGTGCCTTCTGTGCAGGTCAGGTGAGTGCTCCAAAGCTTATCTGAAATTATTTGATCATTGATTTTAATGCAGACTTTGTCAAAAATTAGAGGCAGTGGAATTTATTACTATTTTGCCTTCATTTAAAAAGAAGCAGAATCAGTCTGTGAAACAAATCTTCTCATTTCTGTTTGTGGTTTCTAAAGCTGACGGTGCCTTAAGCTTTTTTTTCTGGAAAAAATAGTAAGCTTTATTATTTTGGCACTTGGAGCATTAAAGGTCCTTGTGACTAAAAGAGCATTGAAGGAGTTGTACCGTCCTGTGTGAAGAGCAGATTCAATGGTCACTCAGCATCCCTCCAGGGGTCACTCACCATTCCCCCCTAGCATGGCTCTCGTGTGTGTTTGAAGGGCACAGTGACCTACAAAAGGCTATTTGCTGTCAGTTATATTAATTAAGTCTCAGTGTTTCATGGATTTGAACCCCTGATAATTTCAGAACCAGCTGCAGGCCTGCAGCATCCTTTAAAAGCAAAACTAGGTGTGTGATTCATGTAGGATGCAAGGCTGAAAACTGGTGTTGTGAAGAAAGGTCTTTGAAATGAGAATGTCTGTCCTGAGGGAAGGCTTCAACCATCCCTTTAGATGTTATATAGAGCTGTAAAAGGAAACATTCTGGTTTCCATCAAAACTTGTTGGTCTTCTTCCAAAGACAATGTTAAGAAGTCTTCTATTTTTAATGCAAAATAACACAAATGAAATAGTCGTTTCTTCTATGTTACTTAGGCTTTTTAGGAAATGATGTTTCCTTCCATGAATAAATGTCATATGAGTTCATACAGCACATGGGTCACCACTATACACTGGTACACTGCAAAGTCCATTCAAGAGGGACTTGAAAAGTCCATAAGAAAAGTCAACTTTCTGACTTTTCTTATGGTGTTGGCTAATTGCCACCTTGATCTTCATAAAGCAGCTGGTGTAAATCTGACTTGGGAAATTGAGATAATTTTATTTTCCAAACGGTAAAATAATAACATCCTCTTCTCTCTCCGCCACTTGAAAACAGGTTCAAAGCTACCTGGTAAATTAGGTCAAATTCACAGTTATCTTTGGTGAATAAACTATTCATTAGAAAAAGCATTTGATTGGTTCAAAGATCGCACTCAAGAATGGGATATTCAGAAAGGTCTTGCCCATGAAAGGTGGGTGTGTTTCAGACAGGTAATGCAATCCCAGAGCTGTGAAAGTGTCCCAGTGCTGCTGCAGACCTGACCAATAATGCACAGGGAGCCTTTTTAAACTGAGCTGAAGGTCAAAAACGCAGCACTGTTCTCAGCACAAAACGCACTGCTCTCATTTACACAAACGCTCATATTTCGTTTCTCTTGTGAAAGCTCTGATCAGGGAAATCCATGGGAATTCAGGATGCTGAGCATCTCACAGCCTTGAACAAAAGATCTGCTTCGGTTTCCCTTGAAAGCAAATCTATGCCAAGATCCTGCTTATGAATTTGCCAACAGAAAGACATTTTCCTGCTACATGATAAGATCTAATTTAATTTCCCTTAAATAAAGTTGCCTTGCTACTTCTGTTACAAGAACATAAGCATTCTTATTCTGATTTTTCTCCAGGTTAGCTTATGTTGGTTTGGAAGTGACTGAATCTAAATCCGATTCAGTTTTATAGTGGCATAAAAGAAATTATACATGTGGGGTTACCCTAGTGTTAACTTATCTTCCTGCTAATTTAAGTAGTCTGTACAGAAATATTTTCCTCCTACCAGTCTTCATCACGCATTTTTAGGATCAGTGTAGACTCATGCATTAATTCCTCCTTAGTGAAACCACTGAGGGCTTGGTGGAAATTTTCCACAGTTGTTCTTGGAGAATCATGGTTTTTCAGTTTTCAGTGATAGACTTTGTTGTACTTGTTTAATTGGAATATTTTGTTCCCATGAAAAATGTTAACTTTTAATTATTACATTGAAATTTTCTCAAAGATGGCAGGGCCATCTTGCAAAATTTAGTTAGCTTCTGGTGTATTGTCTCCCTGTTCTTCTCAAATATAGCATGTCTTTCATTGCACATAAAGATTTATCTCTGCTACCTGTCTTCTTCAGCCATCTGATCACCTTTTCAGTGACAGAATTAGCTCTCCTAAGGATGAGGAAGTCCTGTCCAGAACAGGCAGAGAGTGAAAAAAGTGGTCCAAAAAGTGACAACAGACAGGAGGCACAGATACTAAATATTGCTGGTGTGATTTGGCTTCACCATGCTTGGAATTTTCTGAAAGCACATATGAGCAATGTGAGCCTTTTAAGAGTCTTTGAACTCGAAAATCTTTTTAGTGTTAAAAGTGGGCATGTAGAAAAGGATTCCCATTCAGCCACACAGAAGAGCAGTACTGCAGTACTCTTACTTGCTTTTCTGCATTCACAGAATTACTTTTTGGTGAGGGCTGTGGTTTGGTCATGATGATGTGAGAGTGCATTGGTGTATGTGTTACCTCCTACAGCTTGTGGTTTTACTTATAGCAGGTGCTGCACCATCAAGAAATAGCAATAATTCACAAACAATGCCCCAACTCTCCAAGACACATAAAAAGGCTAATTTTTTCACATTACTTTCATATTAGTCCCCTAGTTTTGAATGGTTTAACCAGTCTTTCTACCTATGATAAAAGGAGGAGGTGGCCTGGGTTTTTTCTCTTGCCTTGTTTTTAAACAGCCCCACTGTTATCCACTTCTGCAAGAGGCATTTTACTTCATAGAATCACAGTCATAGAATGCCCTGAGTTGGAAGGGATCCATGGGGATCATCAAGTGGAATTGTTCTTCATGCTGATCTTAAACCAAATATAAATAATGGAGGGATGAAAGACAAATTGCCTGTCTCGATTTTTCATTTCATTTTGCTCACCTTTTCACGTAAAACAGTTTCAGAAAAAATCCCCAAAACCACAGAATTTCACATCCATCCTCTGATATTATATGGAAAATGCTCTCTCTTGGTTCTTACTCGTTAATAGCTGTGAGAGGAGCTGTATGTTTCTTCTAATTCAAGGTACATCCAGCGTTACGTGGCTCCAGTACAGCCACATGATTACTCAGTGAGCTGCTTTACGTGTCACAGATAAGGACAAAAGTGTTTGAAAGGGCTCTCCTCTGTGGAGGTCTGTGAAGTAAGTCAGAGGAAATTAAATTAGAAAAATAATCTAGCTGATAGTTTGGTGTTTGTTTTTTTTAATTCCAGTGGAGGCTGTCTTGTTGCCTGCTTTTTACTCCAGAGTAAAGCTGCCGAGCTCCTTCCCATGGACCGAAGTACTTGGTTGCCCTGGGATTCTGTCCTGCACTGGGGCTCCTGCCCTGGAACTTGGGCTCCTGGTGCTGATGCCAGGGAGGACTGATGGGGAACAGGCACCTTGGAACCAGGTCTGGATTATGGTTATGAATGAGGTAACCAGCATCAGCATGGAATGTATCTTTTCAGCCGTGCTCAATGACTTCTGGTCTTTGCCAGTGCCTGTTATTTTATGTGCACCAAGTTTGTGTCTCTGTGGCTTTTTATGCTCTTGTGCATTTGAATGGACATTGACTGGGTGACTGTAATGAAGGGGATGTGCTCAACTCCCACATGGCCTTCCAGAAGTATTTAATTTTTATTTGGTTTGATCTGCTTTCTATGATTAGTACTTCAGATTTCAGTACATGGAGGTGATGGATGAGGCTTGGGTAGGTAAGAAGAGAACATTTTGATGTGCAAAGGCTATAGCAGAGCTGTTGCCACTGGAGAAATCTTTCTTTACTTTTCACCTGAAGCACTACAACAAGAACAACAGCAATAAAATATTTGTGCCTGAGTCTGGTCACGGTCAGTTGTAACTTTCTTCACTGTACCAATAGCATGTCCACAACTCAGCTCTCAACTCTCAAGAGAAGCTGATGTTTCCTGCCTGGTTTAAACTAACGTCTTCAGAAAAAGCATTTCCTGTGAGCCATTGTTGTCTTTGCAAAGTGTGGATTTACTGTGGTTTACCGTTTGTGAGAAAAAAAGAAGAGGAGCCATATACAAACTGAATTGTCTGTCACCTAAGTTTTTTTAATGTGTACTCTCTGAAGAAATATATTCCAGCTGCAAGATGGAGGAGAGCATTTAGTTTGATGAGTTAGGTTTTAATAAGTGTAATTCCTTAATCCCTCATACTGAATCATTGATTTTATTGATCTTGTTGAATTCAATCCTGCATGCTGTATTTAAATTTTCTGATAGAATATACAGTCAGCTGCAGCAGCACAGTGAAGAAATCAGCCATATGGGGGCAGAATTTAGATTCAACTTGCTGGCAAGTAGGATAAGTCTTATGTTTATGTCAAAAATCTGCCCACAAGTAGCCACAGACCTGTAAAACAGTGCCAAAGTTCTCTGTTCAGTGTTCATCCTTTATGTAATTTCTGCTGCGTACACAATTGATTCTGAGCTTGCAGGTTATACTGCATGGCAAAATTAGTAGGAGGAACTGTACTAGTTTGTTTTGCCCCCTGAATCACTACAGTGACTTCATGCCCTGCCTGGATGAGGTTGAAATATCAAAAGCCACAGAATTATTCCGTGGAAATGGGCAGCATTTCCAGCAGCATTCCGCAGCTCACGCCTACAGAACTGTCCCTGCCGCTGGCACGGAGCTGCCAGCCCTTGAGCCACACACCACGCCAAGGGGAGCGAGGGAGGAGAAAGAGATCTTGGCATGCGGAGCCTGTGGAAAATCTCTTTTAGGCCACACATTTAGGTCACACAGCACAAGGCAGAGCAACCTGGTTTAATTTATTAAGCGCAAGGCATCTTTTCCAGTAAGCAAAGGTTTATTGTAAAGATGGGTTTTTAAAATGTCAGCTCCTGATGTCAGGCTGACTGTCCTGAAGTTCCCTGTCTTCATGGAGATGTTTGCTGCCACCTTTGTTTTGTACCCTGCTCTGTTGGGACAGACCAGAGTTGAGTTCAGAGGAGCTGATCCTTGAAAACCAGCTCCATCCTGAACCTCACTTCTCTACAGAACTCTCTGCCATGGGATTTCTGAACACAGACTCCCAAGCAGACCAAAGTCTGTTCTCTTTAAGTCCAGGCTTGATTTTGTTTTTCTGTTTTTCCCTTCTTTTCAGGAACTCCAGCATGATTACTGCCAGCGTTTACATCCCTGACCAGTTCTTCTCTGTGTTCTTAAAAATAAATGGAGTACAAGAAAAAAAAGAATGGGAAGGAAATTAAGAAAAGGGGTAGAAAATATTTATATGTTTGAAAATTAAATAGATATGTTCCTGGTAGCCTATAAAGTAAAAATAATCATACAAATTTTCATAGAATTATATTTTCAGATTTTGATTAATTCTCAGAATTAACAAAATTAATGATTTGTGAAGTCTTCTCTTCTGAAGGTACTATAATTTCTTTTTTATGTCTGAAGCAAAGTCTCAACCCATCCTTAAGCAAACGTGAGCAACTTTTTTTCTGCACAAATCAAAGAACTGAGTGGAAAGGCTGATATTGTTGGACAGATCAGAGAAATTGTTGTTGTGGAAAAGGACTGGCAGTACAAGCATGTGATTTTAATAATGGATTCTACTGATACAACCTGCTTGATAGAGTCTATTACTCCATGCATGTGACATTAAAAATAGCTCAGTTTGGTGCAACCATGGCAGGACCAGGTTTGTCACTACAAGTCTGAAACGGCAGAGCTTTGTTCTGGAGTGAAAGGGTTCGAGTTTCCTGTGTGGGTCACCACAATACTTATTTCTCATCTCTCAGCTGCCCTGTTTCAGTCAGATGGTAATGGCTGCTCTGTCATCCTGCAGAGTCACAGATGGAGAACAGGACAGAGGCACCACCTGTTCGGCTCTTACATTTCAGCTTCCTCCTGTGGAGTTAAGGTAAACACGCCCTCCATTTTCTTGTCCCAATTTTCAAACTCTCGTGTTTTGCTGTGTTGTTGATATAAACAAATTGGTACAATTAAGAATGTTGATACAGATCAAACATGCCGGCATTGCTTTCCTTCTTTTGATGGTGCTTGCAGTGAAAGAGAGAAATGCAATCTGTAAATTATCCCACTAGAATTACCTATTTACTACATGAGGGAATTGAATTCCTTGCCTTTTTCATCTTGGTCAAGCCTACATTGCACATTTATATGATGTGAAGAATGCTAGATGATTCACTCCCCTGTCAAAGCAAGTTTCCCTGGCTAACAATGCCTATGGAGTGCCCTTCAGAGCAGCAGTTTAATCGTGAAAGATCGAGCTCTTTGTGAGCTGTTGTCACTGCTTAAACCATTTTGTATTTGAAAAACCTGATTTAGGACATCATTCCTTACCTCTATTACTTTTCTACTAATAATATGAATATTGAACTTAAACTTTTAAACTCTATACATACATGCATGCATTACCTTGATTATATACATACAAATATGGATACAGGCACAGTGCTATGGGCAATTCAACTCCAACTAAGGTCCCCCTGAGGTATGCATCGTGTCTCCCCATCCTCTTGCACCCAGATCAAAATTTTGATTACTGACTCAGCCATTGAGGGAAAAAAATAAAAACTAAATTATTAAACAAATATTTAGGTAATCACCTTTTTTTCCCCTCTTCCTCCTAACTCAATTTCAGTCCAACACCACTCCCTTAGCAAGCAAAGCTTCGATTTTAAGTCTCTGTGTGGTGTTCTTTTCTTGTTGCTACCTCACTCTAAATTTCCCAGCACAGCTTACTTTCTTTTTATAAATGTTTCTTTGTTATCTTGTTCAAGAATATTCTGCTAGAGAAGGTGGCATGTTCAGATCGTCCTTGGGGAGCAGACTCTGACCAAGAATCTTTTGCAAAGGAAATTTTTGTAGTTTGGACAACCCAACACCAACTGCAGAAAGAGAAGAAAATGTTCAAGCTGAGGGAGGAGCTGACCTACAACGCCTGAGTCAAGAGAAGTGTGAGTGCGTCGTATCAAATTACAGTTCCTCCTATGCTGGATGTCCTCTTTATGTGTGTTTTCTCCTTGCTGGAAAAATATGAGAGTATTATAATAAAAGAATATGCTAAAATATGAAAAAAGTAATCACCTAAATATGAAAAAAAAATATGAAAAAAGCCTTGGCAGCTTTGTGATTTTTCAAGAGGCCAGAAAATGGTCCAAATACCCACTTCATTCTGCCTTCTGGAATAGTCAAAGTTTGCAAATTTTATGATACATGTTCATAGTAAAATAGGAGAGAAGATACTAAATACTTTTAAGTTGCCAAAAATCCAACAAAATGCAAATGACAAGAAGAAAATGCACTTCCTGCCCCCCCACCCCTGCACTGTGATTTCTATTTTGTTCGAGAGAAAGAAGGCACAGATAAATGTATCAATGAGCTTTGAAGAGAGCTGCTGCTCAAAGACAATTGAGCAGTGTTTTCTTGGCAGGATGTCAGGAGTAGGAACTACCTTATTGTTGCTGGTTCTGGCAAAGAAATCAGAGCTTTTCCAGTCCTCAAATGGCAGAACATCAAAACGTTACAACACTATGTTCCTAGAGGTAATGAGTGGGTTCTTTCATTAATGAAAGATAATATGAATGTACAGAATCCACATTTCAAATTGTGCTGTGTAAAGAGCAGAAGCTTGTTATTAGAAGTTCTAGAGATCAGGGAGAAGAGGCTTTTTTTTGTGACTGTTTCATTGTATGGCCTTGAAGCAAGCTAGTCCACATGTCTGCATCTCCATTTCCCCAGCAGCAGGCTGGACACAGTACGAGCTACCCCACAGGGCCACTGTGAGTCTGAAGAGATAATTTCTGAAAAAACTGACACTGGCATATCGAATTTATTGCATAAGTATGAAGTAATAACATGCAGACTAATGAAATTGGATCAGACCTGTCGCTGCTCATTTTCTGCTGTATGCCCCTTGGAAAAAATGAACTGAGTGATTGAGATCTGAAATATTCCAATGTTACATCTGAACAACCACTGGAAAGTGGAACAATACTTACTGCAGATTCTAATCCGTATTACCACTTTCTCCATCATTTTAATATATATTTTTACATTGTGCATTACAGCTTCACTCCTGCATTTGTTGGGTCTCATTCTAAAAGGCTTGTTTTGCCCATTTTTTCTTACTTTTTCTTTCCTAAATACTTTATTTGATTGCCATCATATCTGCATAGTGACACCACTCCTTCAATTACATTCTTATTTCGCTCTTGGGCTCAGAAGATTGCTAAAGAAAAAGAAGGATTATCCCTGTGTGACTTGTTCACTCCCTTGCCCTGCCACGAATTTTCTACGTGATACCAGGCAAAAGCATTTAGGATGTCCTGTACCTGCAGCCTGGATGCCTGTTGGAGCAACCACCCACCCAATCTGGAGGAGTTTTTCCTGCAATACCTTTGGCATTAAAGTCCTGCTCACTCCTGCCTTGGAAACCAATATGTTACTTCAGTGCTGGGTCTCCTGCACAATTCTGCCAGGTAAATCCATATCCTGCAGTCTTCTCCCTCACCTGTCCTTACTCCCCCTCCCACACCTTGTTCCACCACGCCACTGCCTCCATCTGCACTCCACACACTGAAAATACTTTGCCTCCCTCTTTTTATGCCAACACAATCCAGTCCTAGTCAGAAGGGTCCTGATTTTTCACTCTAATTTTCACCTTCAGTTGCAAAGGGTAGAGAGGGACTTTTCAGGGTTCTTCAGCTCTGAAATATGGCTGTATGTAGTGGGCTTCCTTCTTTCAAGGTTTCTTATGACATTATGCTTCCTTGGCATCCTTTGCACTCCCTAGATGAGAGGCACTTTAGTGTAGACTTTTCTGAGGGCTACAGGTTCTATTTTCACTCCTTTTACACTTGCAAGTTTTTCTGTCATCAGCTGAAGCCCATGACTCCATGCATTTTTTCCATCCTGCATTTCACTACTGGGAATGTTTTTGCCCCAATAAACAGCAAAAAGTTACATCCTCTGCAAATGGTAGGGATTTATTAACGTAGGGATTTACATTCACTGATCTAAAGGCCTGCTGCTACATGGAAAATTATAAAGGGGTCAAGTAGCAGGCTGCCAAACCTATTAACCAACCTGAAATATTTACATCAATTGGCTCAAGGACGGTAAGGAACAAGGACCGCTACCTCCTGAAAGCTCTCCAGGTTTCTGAATGGTATGTGGACACTGCAGGCCACAGCTCAAGTGATTAAGAGAGGGCTGTGACAAAAAGCCAAGACAGGGTCCTGAGCTCTGACAAAGACTCCTCCAGGATGTGGGGGAATAAGGAGCAGCCAGCAGATGAATCAGATCAGCTTTTCCTTCAGCTAATAATTCATTACATTAATTTCTAGCAAAGTCCTCACTTGCAAATTAGGACCTTTATGTTCTCCTCCTGCTTCCATGTATTACTATTTTTAGCATTTATTAACAATCTTTTAATTCCCAAAGAACAATACAGCATGCAGATTACATTGGCCAGAGTGCAAAATCTGGAAGAATCAGACCCTTACTTTACAGAAAGGTGCTGCAAGATCCAGCTTTTTCAGTAGAATATTAACTAATTCCTGTAACACACTGATACCCAGGCCTGAGCTGTGCTTTGGGATGCCTGCAAGCTTCAGGAGCACAGAGACCTCCTAAAGATGAGCAACACAAGCTGGGGCAGCTGTTGTTCATGGTCAGCTGTGCCCTGCTTGGGTCAGTCCTGCAAGTGCCATGCCAGCAATGAGCTCTCCAGTCACTCTCTGTGCCTCATCCTGGGGGAGCATTTACCTGAGACTGAGTGACAACAATGAGCTGGACTTTCTCTCTCTGGTAGTCTTATTTCTGTTTTAATCAGTGTTTCATTCCTCTTAGACATGACTGTTTTATGGAAGTGAAAATATCACTGTTTAGCATGATTTGGGACCTTTTATATTAGTCCACAGATATCCTTCACAGTGATGTCAGGCCCTAATGCCTCAAGTGATCTGTTAACTTGGGTAGTCTCTGCTCCAGGAGAATATTTTCTTCAAAAGAAAGCATCAGGATGCGTTGAGAAAGGATCTCAGGTGCAGTGATACCGACTAAGGCAGAGCATTAATTATACAACCTCTCAAAACTGGCCGAGCTCATCATTTCCCCCAGGCCTCACTTTAATACTATATAACCCACAGAACAAGGGCTACAAATAAAACAGCCTTTGAGCACAAGCTAATGTTTCACATTTGGGCCGGGCAAATTACATTCAGCAATGCAGTAGCCTGCGCATTTTGTGTTAGTGTCTCTCAGCAATGGCACTGACACAAACATGCAAAGCAGCATGGCAGGCACAAACATCCCTGTGGCACCCTTTTCCTAGGAAAGGGGTGAGAGGGGGAGTGGGAGATTACTGCTTAGATATGCTTCATACTGGTGTTCTACTTGAGCCAGCAGACAATATCACAAACCACACAGAAAAATCGTCACTATATTTGAAAATGAAATTCAAATTATTTCAGCTAAAAGTGTATGCTGCATCGATGCCCATCTGGCTGTAGTCACAGCACCCTTCTGCCATACAGGGGCAGCTGGTCTCAGTCACAGTGGTGGATATGAGCACAGAAATTGCTGCTATGGGCAGGCTCCAGTGCAGGATGAATTACTGCCTCTGCCTCGGTAGTAGCAAGAGAAGCTCTCACAGTGGTTCCACTCTGCATGCAGTGGGAAGAGGTGGTCCTATTAAGCATAACAAGTTTTATTCCTGTGACTTTCAGTGTTGTCATTCTTGACTTTGTCACTCCAAGCAACTCTCTTGCTCAGTGCTCCGGGCTGGAGCCACTGATGTCTCCGGAGCATTGCCAGGGCCCATTCCTGCCCCCTCAGCCAAGGGACCCACACAAAGCAGAGGTGACAAGGAGGGAGGGGGAGGAAGTGGCACGTCTGTCACTGCTTCTGACAGCACGCATGGCTTTCCTCTTCATGCACTGCCAGAGCCTGACTTGGAGTCACGGTACTGAGCAAATGGCACCTGCTGGTTTTGCCAGCTCCCAGCAGGACTCCTTCCCCCTCAGCGCACAAACATCCACAAGGAAAAGCAGCCTAATTTGTCACTACTGCAGGCTTCATTTTCAAGGAGTCCCAATTTCCTTACCTTTGCTCTTCCTACCTTTCGAGGGCCCCGCGGTGTGCCGGACCTGCCGGGCCGTTCCCACGCCCTGCCCACAGGGAGTCCCCCCTCGGCCCGGGCTGTGCCGGCACCAGAAGGGCGAGTGGCTCCGCGAGTGGCTCCGTGAGGGACAGGGCTGGCACAGCCCGTGGGACCCGTCCTGCTGCACCCACCGGAGGCAGGGGGGCACAGCCAGCGGGGCTGACACCCCATCCCTCGGGGCTGAGGCAGGAATCCCACCGGCAGGCCAGGGCGGGGCCCGGGCGCCATGAGGGCACGGCTGAGAGCACGGCTGAGGGCACCATGAGGGCACGGCTGAGGGCACCATGAGGGCATGGCTGAGGGCAAGGCTGAGGGCACGGCTGAGGGCACGGCTGAGGGCACCATGAGGGCACCATGAGGGCACGGCTGAGGGCAAGGCTGAGGGCAAGGCTGAGGGCACGGCTGAGGGCACCATGAGGGCACCATGAGGGCACGGCTGAGGGCAAGGCCTGGGTGGGCGAGCGGCCGAGCAGGGCTGCGGGCAGCCGCGCTGCCGAGCAGCCGTGCGGCCGAGCAGCCGTGCCAGGACAGTGCCCACAGTCCTGAGCGGCTGGCAGGGACAGCGCCAGCACAGATGCCAACAGTCCTGGGCCACGGGCACGGTGACGGCTGGCCCAGGTGCCTGCCAGGGACACGAAGGGCTGATGATGCCCCAGAGGCCCCATCACTGTTCAGGCCCTTAAAGGGGCAGAAAATGCGTTAGTGTATCCATTATGCATCTTAAGACTTTCTCACATCACCCAGGTCTAATTAAAGTTTGCACTGGTAGCATGGCAAGTGACAGCCAGGTGTGTATGTGACAATACCACCAAAAATAGGAGAGAAGGGACTTGTCCTGGTAGGCGGGACAGAGTAAATCTGGGGTTGTGGGAAAGAGTAGCAGCCAAAGTTCTGGTGAAGCTGTCCCTTTATTTACAAGTCCACATCAGAAAGAAATGCTAGTCACCCATTTTGGACCAATCTGTGATTTTCAAATGCACCTTTATTGATAAGTCAATTAAGCTCTAGTCTGAACTTTATTTTACAAGAACCTGCAGCTAACCAACACAAAAAAATTACCATCGTTACCTTGTACAATACTAGCACAAAAACAGAAATGCCACAATTCAGTTGAAAGAACTGTAAAAGAACTAAATTAAACTGTAAACTACACGTAACAAACAGTTGTGATTAGTCCCATGTGTCACTTATAAACCCAGCAGTGGGAGAGGAGAACTGAACACAAAACCAAGCACCCCAGATGCCAACTCTTTTCTCCCCTGAGTGTGCTTAACCATGTGCTTGGCATGAACAAGTGGGACAGCAGCAGAGAGATGCACATCATCTGTCTGTCTTCTCTTTTACCCTAGAAAGCCTCCTGGGTCTGTTCCCTGCTTCAGAACATTCAGAGCTTCCTAAAACATGAGACTCATGCAGTTGCACCCAAAGGATGTGAAGAGAGCCTGGTAGTTGAAGGAGAGTGAGTCTAAAAGAGAGGACTGAGCAATGCAGGGAGAAACTGAAGTTACCTAAGTTGGCAGTAGGTACAACTCATCCACACACATTTATTCCAGATGAACATGATGGAACAGCAAGCCTGAAGTTCAGGATGTAATACTGGGGATATTACGTCACCCACTTCACCCTTTGCATTTCTGTCTGCCCGTTCTGACTACTCTGTCTGCGTCCTTCGTGGTTCCTCCCTTCTCTCCCATTCTTCTGCTACTTCCCACCCCACACAGGCAGTAACCTTCCTGCCCCACCATGCTGCCTTCCCTGACCTTCACAGTTTTGCCAGTAACTCTCACTTGACACTCCCATGAGTTCTCCTGCCTTGTGTACCTCCAGGTAACAACAGTCAGAGAAGGCTGAAACCTGATTTCCTGTTCCCCACAATCAGAGGAGCACCCATCTTGATTTCTCATTCCTGAGGAACACAGGAACAGTGATCTAGCTTTACAGGTAAGTAAATTGAGCAAATGCCTTCAACTTAATTTGGAATTTGCCTGTATTCTTCATGCTTCTTGTCTTTTCCTCCCTCTTGGTCCCTCTCTTAAATGTAGGAATGTTTACAGTAATTCAGGTCTAGTTCTCTGATTTTTAGATAACACCCCAGAACCTTCCTGAAAGTCGGCTCACTCTTAAGACCCATTCCTTCATTGTAGTTATGGCAGTAATGGGAAAATCTGCTGTTCGTGCCACCGGGAAGAAACTGCTTTGGCATGACAGCATAAGGCTTGCACAGGACAGCACCCATCTGACACCCTTCTGAGAACAACACTGCTTTAAAACAAAATAATTTGAGAAAGAAATCTACAGGTAATCTATTCCCTTTTCCCTTCAAGTCTAAAAGAACCTCTCTTGTGGCACAGAGAGGCACTGTTACCCAATCACAAAAAGCCAGCAAAACGCATGTGGCAGTGACTGATTTCCTACACTTGTGCACGTGGTGCAAGGGCTGTACAGGGATGAGATACGGAAGGGAAGGCTAAACCCACACGAATTCTGCCATCTTCAAATCTGCAGAAGACTGGTACAAGGATAACACTGATAGATAATTTTCTGTGTTCACCAAGAACAAGACCACTAGTAGTTAGTTGCCTTAATGCACAGCAAGGGTGACTAAAGTTAGGTATCAGGAAAAGCAATCTCACTTGTAGGCTAGCTAGGAACTGAGCAGACAATCTCAGCAGCCTCCAAGACCTTCCTCAGTGAAGTTCAGTAAGAACAAGTTTCATGAGCAGCCATGGTGGACATGTTTGGGATACTCAGTCCTGTCTCAGAGCTGGTGTGGGCTGGCCATTCTCTTGAGGTCTTTTCTAGCCCTGTGCTTATGAGTTTATCAGTTGACTTCACTGAAAAGAACAAAAGGGTAATCTCTGATTTTTCTGTCCAGCAGTTGCAATTAAAGCAACAAGGAAAAAAAGAACTGAAGAATCTTTCCTTCCTTTCCCCAACCTTCATGTCTCACAACTGAGGATTTCCTGGCCCTCAGAGTAAGCCCTTCTAATACTGACGGACAGAGCTACCAGCTCTTCTAACACTGATGGACATGACGGGAAACACAATACCCTTGGAACAATTCACAGGTAGCAGCTGGAGGGAGGACTGTCAGCACAGGACAGCCTTGTGTGGGCAGAGGTAAGAATTTCACAGCTCACTGAATGGGAGCCAGACAAGACAGGACAAGGTCAGAGTACAACACATGGCATGCCTTCTTCATCCAATGAAAGGGTTACATGAAAACAGACATCCTGCTCAGTCACTCTGCTGGAGCTTCACTACACTGGCTTGTCTAGCAGCCTCCAGCACTAACTACATCCAGCTGTGGCAAGAGAAGAATTGTGAACAGTGGAGTTTCCCCATGCCCCCGTGTGGAACCTCTCATTAGTCTTTCAGTTCACCCTGTCCCCCTACCCTCACTCCCCTCAATTTAAAAAATAATGGTTATAATTAATGCGTGGAAGCTGATGACGTTGTGCAGGTGGTTCACTTCCAGTTCTCTTTTTCTCCTCCCATGCATCCTCCTCCTGCCTCTCCAACAACCCCCTCCCCGCCAATCCATTCCATCAGTCCATCCAGCCTGCATGCCTGGGGGGCTGCTGCTCACTTGCCATAGACGCTCTCATCGCTGTAGGCCACATAGAGAAAATAGTCCTCCTCGTGGTTATCCTGCAGGGGGAGAGAGGGACACAGTGAGGAGCCAAAGCTGGAAACTCACCACACTGTGAGAAACCCAAACCACAGATCACTGTTAAGAGCAGATAACCTCTCTTTCACTGCTCTTCTCTGTTTACATCAAAGGCTTCACTTCCCAATACCAAGCAGAACTCTGGCCACAGCTCTGATTCTAAATACAGGCATGACACATTTTTGAACACAGGGAATTTACTTGAAGAGCAACAGCCAGGCTGTGCTGCAAGCATGCAACAGAAACAGCTCTGACTGTTCACCAGTATCTCAGCAGTGGTATGGTCTTAGGATCGAGAGGTGAGACTTGGAAGGCTTTAACAAGTCAAGAATCACCTCTAGATGATAGTTCAAATTTTTTCAGAATATTTTGACACGTGGCTGTATTTCTAAGGCCTGCTTTACCTACGGGCAGTAGAGCTGAGATGTTAAGTGATTACACTGACACAAAAAGTCTACAGAGCGCCAGGAACAGAGATCTGACTTCAGCTCTGGACAGACACACTTTCCTTCTACGTGTTCGGATTTGGAAAGCTCCCTGCATGTGTTACCTTTTATTATCTCCATCAGTACACAGACTGATGAAGTGCCCAGTTGCTGTCAAAAAGTGACAGGCCAAACAAGGCTCACAGCACCATGCTGAGCTCTTTTATTAAAACACACAGCAGAAGGAGAAGTCAAGGAGAAATCAATCCAGGCCGCAAAGCACCCATGGTATAATGGCTATATCGCTGAGAAATATGGGCATCCAATATGCCTTTAAGGCCAATCAAACAACACTGCTCACTAGAAGCAGTGGGCAGCAATATTCACAGCATCCTACGTAACCCTGACTTACATAGCACAAGTGACAAAAAAGTAATTCTAGACAAAGAATAAGTATTCCCTAAAAAAAGTATTTACAGAGTCGATGCCCAGTTGAATTTTTACCGGCATTTTACTTTTATTAGCTAAAAGGAAATCTCTTTTGTATACACAGCAAAGCCTGTGTTCTCTGTCCTCCCCAGCCCCAGCCCCAATCCTTCCTCTGAAATATAAAGTGGTTTATTTCAATACTTTGTTAAAGCAGTAGGACCAACATATCCCTGCTGGGGCAACTATTTGCCACAACCCTTTCAACTAGCAAACAATTAGTTGAATGGACAAGGCTCCCCAGGCTCCCAACTGTGGGATGGAACTCCCCTGACCAGGTGATGGGATACAGCTCAGGGCAAGAGGGTCCCTGTGTTCAGGCACATGTAACCACGCTGAACCCACTGCCACTTCTGGACTTTCTTCTTGCCAACAGAAGGCAAGAGAAAAGGGCCAGGCTTACCTCATACAGCTGGCCCATGGTAGCACTGGTGGGAGGGATGGTATTATTGACAAAGAAGAACAAGGCATCTTCTGGCCTCAGATGGATCCGCTTTCGGATTAAGAAGTAGAATTGCCCAACTGAAGAAGAACAGAGAATGCTTTAAATGCAGAAGGAATGTTGGAGGGTTGTTTTTTTTTTTGTTGTCGCTGTTTATTTTTGTATTTTAACCCTAACCATGGCTGTTTTCTTTTGGTGATGGAAGTCACATGTTGTATATAGAAAGTAGGGGAAAATGAACAATGCAAGAAAAATAGCAATAAAAGAAAGTAACTTCATGACTGTAACCACATGAGCAGCCAATCCACTCAGAGCTGGCAGTTTCTCAGGTACATACCTCATGGCATGTACCCTCTAAATCCACACTCCACCTACTATGGTATGAAATGCTCTGTTGAGGGGATTGGTGGGAAGACCTTTAACTAGCTTAACACTTAAATCCTATAGATCAAAGACACCTTAGACAATTTAGCCTTGGTGTAAATGGTTATACCATTCCTGAGAAAAAAATCCTTACTACTTGCTTGAACTATGCTGCACAGGAAAGTATTTCGCAGTCCATGAAATAGTGTAAGAAAAAGAACTGCTGTTCCTTTAACTCATTCATGTTCTTAAACAAAAACAAATGTAATCCCACTCAAAATCACCATGACCACTCAGAAAAGGAACTTTGTAGCTGTGACTCCAGCCACAGAGTGGAAAAGGATGAGACTATTGCAAGAATTTGTCTCTTCCTGCAACAAGAGCACAACCTCTGGCAACTCTGCAGCTGGGTCGTCATTGAGTGCTGATGATGCTACGGCCCATGATACACAATTTAGTCATTGTTATCATGGTTAGAATTCGGCTGTGCCATGCTAGCTAAGTCACTGCCATACCTCAAAAGATCTCAGAGAATTCTGCATGTTGTAATCCAGGCTATAAGGTATAAATATAACCAGGACAGCAGATGAACTAGGGTAATAAGATGTTGAGCCTGTCTGGATATTTTCTTTGTGCTGCTAACAGAGTAAAAAGCACTTCTGAGACCTTCTCACTGAAAACCAGGAAGAGGCAGACATTGTTACCTGTGAGGTCAGAAGGCACAAGATACTTTCTTTTGTCTAAGTCAGGTACTCTGGCTTTGGGTGCTTTCTCCACAATTACCTGGAAAGAGAGAGAGAGAGAAAGCAAGAAACAAATCATGAGTATCATAAACCAAAATGGTCCAAAAAGCATCAGTGGATAAGGATATTGCACCTTGATGGTGCTACCAGGCCTTTAGGTATCTATTTGGTCTGTAGCACATACACAACATTAAAGAACAGATAGGTGAGATGACTTAAAGAACAGAAGATGACTTAAAATGGCTCCCCATAGCTGTCCTGGGAGCCCAGGGCTGAAGCAGTAAGCATGGTGAGTGAAAAAGAGTCCAGAACAGACATAAAAATAAACCATAATGGCTGAGGAAAAAAAAAAAAAATAGGACACCTTGATGTTCCCAATTCAGGTTAATTTTGTATGAAAAGGCTGTCAGGAGGCTAATACATGAACACAAGTAAGTTAAACTGTTCCCAGGTTACAGTTCCAAACGGCCTGGCACAAAATCAGCCCTACTCCCAGTAGTCCCACATCCTAATTTCTACTTTCACCAATACCAAGTGCTCTAGAATGAAGAATTGAAGAGAAACTACAGCTCATTGGGGATTTGTTTCTTTTAACCTCCGGTTCTTCAGTAGTTATCTTCTACTCTGAAATTCATATCCTTTATTATCCATACCTCATATAGTATGGACATTTCTTTAATCATATAAATAAACAATAATTAAAACCAGCCCACCATCTAGGCAACTGAACACACAGAGACCTCTGACACCAAATATTAATTTTCCTTATATTCTAACATAGAATGAAGCTCAGCAGCTTTAAGGTCAAACTGACCAAGAGATCTTCTGCTAAAAGATAATTTTTAATTTTTTGTTACCAGAGCTAGGCAAAATATTTACCTCAGAAGCAGGAAGTATTCCACAGTGACTGACCTCCTTTTCTACTGGAACCTTTGGAACTACCGGGTTTGTGCAGAAAAAACTGCAGGCTTTTTTTTTTTTTTGGTGGTATGTATTTTGAAGTGGTAAGAGATACATCACATTTCAATCCATGTGGCTCGCTATTCTGCAGAAGCCATTTTGACCATCTAAAGTAAATCTAAAATTGGATTTTCTGGACTTCCTCAACTTTTAAATTCCATTAAACCTCATAATGGTAAATACTCCATCTGAGACACTGTGGGACTCATTCCTAAGGGTTCCATGCTCCCATAGCTCTTTGGCAAACCAAATCAGCAAATACAGCTGTTGTGTAAGAGGAAAGGTTGAGCTGCTGTAAGACTAAGCCTTCTTTGGAAGCAAAATGATGTTGCCACATCATTTTGCCAGAACAAAATGTTTCATGAGCTTAGTGTATTTAGCCTGTACAAGGTGCCGTGCTAACCTGACTCCTCCTAGAGCCAAATGAGTGTCTGCAAAATATCTAACACCAGAGGGATACCAACTAGGACATCTCTTCCCTGTGCTCTATTTCAATGTGGCCAACACAGCTAAACTCCCTGAGATTTCTAAGTTTGATTTTAAAATAGAAACATGGGTGCCTCAGCTACTTCAAGAATTTCAAGTAGCTAAGATAGTACAAGGCATTCAAGCTCTTTCAGGCACTTTGTGGTAGGACATGCACTTCTGTACAAGATGCAGTTGGTAAATGCTGTGAGGGAAGGACAGTACCAGTCTCACGGAACAGGTGCAGGCTGAACAGCAACAGCACTTTTCACATCTTTTACCAGCACAGCCAATGAGGCAGTATCTAACACAATAAATTGCAGTGGGGAGAAACCTTTAGTTTTTGCCTCCAATAAAAAAAACGACTGACAAGTCAAACTGCTTGCTGTGACTACCCTGACTGGGGGGGGCTTGTAGATTGGTCATTAGACAATGAAGGAAATGAAGTCATGCCTGTGAGAAAGAGGGGAGAGTGCTGGGGCTTCTAAACCCCTAGGAAAGATTTAGGAAATATTTAAATCAGATCACCACTGAGCTTAAGAGAGATCTCCCTCCTGCAAAGATGTAGGGAAGGAATGGAGATTCTCTGCTAATCTGACTAAAAACTGTAGTAAGTTTGCTGGATAATGCAGGTTATCTCTTCTGAAGCACTAAACCCTCCACTTACGCAAAAAAAACTACAAGGAAAATCCTAAGGGTAGATACAGACTATCTACACTTGTGTTGTTGCTGAGCAGTGACTGTGATAACACAGGATAGAGAAATCTCATCAAAATGCTGAGATGTATCACGGCACTGCAGCGTAGGCAGCCAAAGGATGACATCTTCAAGGATCCTGCTGGCAGGAAGGGCAGACACAGAAGCGATGTGAAGAACAGACTGCTGCATTCATTTCTTTGTATGCAGCTCTGACAAGAGGCTGTTCCTTGGAATTCACATCCAGGCCCTGCCGTGCAACATTTCCATTTATCCTGAACTCCAGCACACCTTGTTATTGTGGTCCTGGTTTTCTTTACAAAGTTCTGCGGATGCCCACCCCCACCCCCCCCATCTTGACCTCCTTTACCAGACTGGGCCTCATCCTGGGCTCCCCACATGCTTCTTCCTGACACATCTGCCACGGCCTGCTGTACAATCTGCCACCTTAACCCTCACTTCACACCCTGTCTCACTCCAAACCTTAACCCTCACTTCACACCCTGTCTCACTCCAAACCTACCGAGCCCTCACCATAAAACACCCAACCACACACACTCCAACCCTGACTTGCTGCATGTGCAACCTATGCTATGCCAGGCATCCCAAAAACAAAGGCACCCAAATACTGACTTCCAAAAATTGTTTCAAGTCCATTTGAGGGTCGCTCCCAAGATAAAAAATGCTGTTAGTCTGCACAGAAAACATGGGATGTAATTGTTCCCCCTTGTCACTACTTTTACAGGGGAATCTGAGTTTTTTTGAATGCACTACCCTTGTACAGTAAATCTAGGGCAGACCTCTCTGGCAGGGATGGAAAAAGAGGATACTTGCAAAATGTTTATTAAAAAGGAAAAAAACACTCCACACTTTATTAGATGTGTCTTTTTTTTCCCCCCAGTAATTATTCAGAATTTGAAGCCAGAAATTTCCCACAGGCACTCCAAAGAGGCCTAAGAATGAGGAAGCAAAATTTAGCTAGATGACCTTGCATTCCAAGTGACATTTTCTCCACAGGATGATTAAACAGGAGGGCAAAAGGATGGAGAAGTAATATTTTTTGCTCATGCAAAGGAGAAGAGCAAGGCTATATCGAGAAGACAAGCCAAGCTGAAGTAAAATAAAAATAAAAGGGACGTAGGAGATGACCCGGATGCAGACCATGTTTCCTATGAAGAGGACCCGGTTAACGCACTCACCGATCCCTTCAATTTTCACAGGGACAAGGCTGAGCGCCTTCCCCACTCATCCCCACGCATGCCAGGAAAAGATCAGCAGCGTTCCCACTGTCGAATTACTGCGGATTCCAGGGAAAAAGGTGTATTCCACCCCGCACCCACCCACACTGCAGCCCTTCTCCGCATCATAAATAGCCCCAGCTTCGCACTAAGGAGAAAAGCAGCCTGGGATTTGAATCAGATCAGCGAGATCACGATCATCTGTACTAAACTCATTTCCTTCGCTTTCAAAATAAGGCGAGCAGCAGCCGACGGCCGGCAAGGAAAACAAAGACAGCCGAGCCCGGGCCCGCAGCCGTCGCCGCCTCGGCAGCGCGCACTCACGGGGACTCTGTCGGGGTATTTCTTGCGGATCTTCTCCCCTTCTTTTTTCCTGTACTCGAACGGGTGGTCTTCCTTGTACTGGAACTTCATGGCGCCGGGCTGTCCCTCCGCTCGCGGCTGCTGCTGCTGCGGCTGCCTCCGCCCCGGCCGGCGCTGCGCAAACAGCTCCGCCCGGCCCCGCGCGAAGAGCTCCGCCCGGCCCGGCCCCGTGCAAAGAGCTGAGCTCCGCCCGGCCCCGCGCACA
>VZTX01026583.1:34205-77379 GCA_013400915.1 Pardalotus punctatus | reverse complement strand
ATATATACATATATATATATGATACATCCCTATGGACACACAACATTACAATCCAATGAGCACATCAGCGGTAGGTACGTCCTTCCAGCATGGCCTTAAAAATAGCCCAAAAAGCCATTTCCTCCCATTCTGAACTCTCCTGGGAGAACAGGCCAGCCCCTTCACTCTCTCTCGTCCTGTTCTTCTTCAGAGCCAGAAAAAGGAAAAGAAATTTTAAAAAGGCTCCTATTGAACGGCCTGCACACACTGGGTGGGTTTGCTTCCTGACAAAAAAAAAAAAACAAAAAAACAACCAACCAACCAACCACGGCGGAAAAATGTGCCCAGCTTAACCATGGAAAACTGGTTTGGCTGGCGTCCCTCCGGAGTGGACAGGATTGTGAGGGACTTGGACGCAGATCCGGGTGAGGCTGTCACCAGCCTGCATGAAAACACAGCTCCAAAATAAAATACATTTTTTGAGGGCTCCAAAAAAGCAGAGTGCAAAGGATGGGGATCCAGCTTCCCCTTCTCTTCTCCCTTCTCGCCCCCAGAGAGAAAGCCACTGACAGGAGGACTTTGGGAATAAATATAAAAGGGTCAGAGCGCTCACACATTAAATCAGAAGCAGATGTGTGCCTGCTCGCCAGCCTGAGTCACCACGGGAGGGTGGGGAAGGGGGGGTTATCGCTATTTTGGTGCTGGGTGTGGGGTACAGAAAACAATGTGAGGAGAAGGCGGTGCAGTGTTTGAGCAGGCTTAATATCGGCTTGGGAGCAGGTACAGGCAGGCTCCAGCAGCGGTGGGGTGGGAAGCTCAGCTCGGCCGTGGCACTGGCAGCAGCTGCGCCCCATCCCCTGCCCGGGCAGGACTGCTCTTCCAGACCCTGCCCAGGCTCCCTGGCAGCATCACTGGGCATCCCCAGGGGCACACACCCCAGTTTGGGGGGGTTTCTTGCTGGTCTCCATTTTGTCTCCCTGTATCATCCCTCCCAGAGGAGCACCCAGCCATCCCCATGTGTTGGCCAAGACGCTGCTAGGCCCGAGGCATCTCCAAACTCACACCAAAGCAGAGGCAGGAGCCTTGTCCTCTCTCTCATGAGGACAACCTCAGCAGCTCAGCACCTCTCTAAAGCCCTGCTTGCTTTGGGCCAAGCTCCATAACACAAGCTCATCTTCTCCCTTCAGCTCCCGCTGTGCCCTGCGCTGCTGACACCGTGTTGCTGTTCATTAGGCTCATAATCCCACAGGTATTTAGGAGAGAGGTACCTCAGATTGGTCTATTTAACTCTGGCATAACTCAAAATATTCTATTCCTGCTCGACTCTCACGAGAGCCCTTGCAGCCTCATTGGTTTGTAACTGCCATTTCAGTCCTGGAACTCTAAACACACGAGTTCCTGTGCTCTGGCCAGGCCAGAAGAGTTCCCACACAGACACGAGGTGGCTTTTGGAGAGATGTGTTCATAGAAGGTGTCTCTGCAGAGCATCTCATCCTGCAATGGCAATCCATGCCAGCAAAGACACAGCCCCTGCAGCACCACCCCATTATTTAACCATGGGCAGAATGGTAGTCCTTGTACGGTGCTGTCGCAGTCAAACCCATCTCAGGATGAAAATTCAAGACTCTGGTTCAGAGAAGAGATGAAACAGACACAGATTGTTACCCATGAGTGTCTCCTCTGAGTCACCTGCAGACCCTGCCCCATCGTGGAGGGGAGTGGGTGAATATTGCATCTCCCCATCCTTTGTTGCTCCGAACAGGAGCTTCACGGATGCTCCACCCATGGAAACAAGAGGCGACGGTTTTAAACTAAAAGTGTGGAGATTCAGACTAACTAGGAGGAAGAAATTCTTTATGATGAGGGTGGTGAAACCCTGGCACAGGTTGCACAGAAAAGCTGAGGCTGCCCCACTCCTGGAAGTGTTCCAGGGATAACCTGGGATAGCGGAAGGTGTCCCTGCCTCCATGACAGTGGCCTGAAACCAGATGACCTTCAAAAGTCACTTCCAACCCAAGCCATCTGATGATTCTGTGGTCCCACGACCATTTTTTCTGCAAGCCAACATTGTCCTGACCGTGCTGAAGCCCTAGCGAGACGCATCACATCTCTAACTCTTGAGCTGGGCATTTCTAGTGGAAATACTGCCAGGTTTCAGCACAGGATGGTCAGGGAAAGGGGATGAGACTTTCATCCAGACTTTTTATATGTAAACCAACCATCTAATGAGCTCTCTGAAGACCACAGGTAATATATGGGCATAACCTTATAGCATGGCCCAAGCACCAAATATCCAGAGGCAACTCCCTGTCTTCCAGGGATGATTTAATCCAGCTCTCAAGGTTACAGAGCAATTTAACTGAAGATCGGGGGTCAGATTCAGATTTCATTTGTATCTCAGCTCTTTCTGTGTGCAAAGTCCCCTGTTCTCTGCCAACCTGGCTGCAAGCTAAACAGCAGCTGAGTCCTCAGCTCAGCCTTCAGATCCTGCAAAGCCTCACCCGCCTGAGCAATCCCTGCGATCTGGTGGGGCCCACCCATGCCCAGCTTGGTAAATATAGTCAAAGCTGGTGGAGGACCAACAGAAAAAAAAGTTTGAACTCTCCCTGGAAGAAGGAAAAGAAAAATATCCACTGCTTAGATGCTTCGCTCAAACGCATGGAAAAAAATAATGTTGAAAATCAATAGGATTAATTTTTCCAACTGCTGCTTCTGCAAGCAAGGAGGGGGTCTGCGGGATCAGGTCCCTCAGCAGGCAAGTCCTATGTCCCAGCTGACTCCCTGCCCATGCCAGCTCACAGTCTGATCTGATTTAAACCAGCTGAGCTGTAAATGAGGCTTATAATGGAATTGGCAAATGACCCTCCAATACAGCATCGCAAACTGACAGCACTCAAAAATAACCAGGGGTCGAGTCAGGACTCAGCTCTCAGCCAAGGGTGAGTGCAGGATCTGGGGTGCATCATGCCACAGGCTACAAAACATCCCAAGCAAGCAGCAAGAACCCCCAGACTCTGCCCTCTTTAAAGGGGTGACCCTTCCAAAACAAACAAAAAAAAAATAGGGAAAAGGAGGAGAAAACACAGCCCTGACATGCAGAGAGACAGTCTCGCCTGTTTGTGTTGGCCTATGCTGAACTCCAGGCAGTTTCCAACTGGAACCCAGAAATGCTGATGATGTTTGGAGTCTGTCTGCATCCCTCCCATGACGTGAAGAGGCATTCAGGATGATGGGCTAGGATGTTGGTATTTTTTTTTCCCCTAACAACTATATTTACTGTTACATTTTGAACTCCCCATGCTGTCATTACAATGTCAGATGAAATTACATGTGCGATTACATCGACACATGCACAAGTTCACAGAGGCTTTACAAGGAAACAGTTTTAAGAGAAGAGGGAAGCTGCTCAAATGCTTCAACTCAAAGGGGATGTCCAAAGGAGTCTTTGAATTACAGGGCACTGCCTACACCCTCAACTTGGCCTTGCTGGGACTGAATTACACTTTATTTGGGCTTTTCTGGGTAAAATGTATTCTTATTTATCCTGGTGTAATTCCGGATTGACTCCAGGATTTAACTGATGCTGTTCTGGATTTGCACCAGCACAACGAGGATGAGGATGTTACAGTGGTCTGCAGGATGGACTTGAAGAGCGATCTGAATTGCATTGGGATTCTGTGCTGGAGCCTCTGTGAAGATCCCAAATCCTAGAATGGTGTGGGTTGGAAAGGAGCTTAAAGCTCATCCCACGGGCAGGAGCACCTTCCACTAGACCAGGCTGCTCCAGGCCCCATCCAGCCTGGCCTGGAACACTTCCAGGGATGGGAAATGGAAGTGTGGAATGGAGATAGCTACAGCACTGCAAAAGCATCTTTTATCAGGGTGTCTGATCCCCTTTCACCCATACACCCCTATACAACACTTCAGAACTGAGGACAGATGCTCCCGTCTGATCCAAGATGTGCTGGAGCTGTAAGAAAGGAACCCCAGCTCTTCATCCACTACCAGGCCAGAGGCAACTGCTCCACAAACCCAGCCTCTGAGGTGTTAAGAAAATCCCAATTTCTGCTGGGAAAAAGCAGAAATCAGGCTCCTTCCCACTGCTATGGGCAGCTGGGTGAAGAGAACTTGGCTTGTGCTCCTGGAGTGTGGTTCCAGCAGCAAACTTCAGGAAAGAGGAATATTTTCCACCGGCACAGCTGGATGTGTAGGGCAACATCTGTACGGCTCTGATTGCATCTGCTTAGGGGGAAATGGCACAAGTCCAATTGGGCTGGTCCAGTTAAAGTGCTACAGCTCCCAGAGAAACCTACAGGGTGCTACAGATCAATCTTGCAGTGCATTGTGACATATTGAGACAGACTGGGAGAGCTGGGGATATCCAGCCTGGACAAGAGAAGGCTCCAGGGAGAGCTCAGAGCCCCTGGCAGTGCCTAAAGGGGCTCCAGGAGAGGGACCTGGGAGAAGGGATGGAGGGACAGGACACAGGGAATGGCTTCCCACTGCCAGAGGGCAGGGTTAGGTGGGGTATTGGGAAGGAATCCTTCCCCATGAGAGTGGTGAGGCCCTGGCACAGATTTTCCAGAGCAGCTGTGGCTGCCCCTGGATCCCTGGCAGTGTCCAAGGCCAGGCTGGACAGGGCTTGGAGCACTCTGGGATAGTGGAAGTTGTCCCTGCCCATGGCAGGGGGGTGGAATCAGACCATCTTTAAGGACATTTCCAACCCAAATTGGTCCGTAATATCCATACCTATGGATATTTTGGCTCTCAGCTCCTATTTAGAGTGTATCTTATGGAGCAGCTGCTTTGCTCATACTCTCTAACAGGAAAAAAGAAAAAAAGAGGGGAAAGAAAAAAGAAAAAAAAAGAAGCAAACATCTAACACAACAGCAACCCCAAGGCTCTGTGGTCTGGAAAAGGGCACTGCACGTGCATGGGGAGCACATGGCTGCCTCTTCATACTCTTCCCAGGGTGCAAGTTTGATTTACCTCCTGAGCAAAGGTCCCCAGGATGCTCTGGGTGTGTGTTTGCAGTTGAGCAATGTTCTGAAGAGCACCAGCATACATGTGGAATCACTCACATGATCCTAGGACCTACTTTTTGTCCTGCCTGGGAAAACATCAGTGTTTCACCCTATTTTCCCCACCCTCTCCCTGCCTATGCTTTGCATCTCCTTCCACAGCACAAATACGACAGTCTCTGGTTAAATACATCACAGTGGTTACTCCCTAAGAGGGGAAAATTCATCAGGTAAGGGGCTAAAATAAAAGCAGACACTTGGAAGCATCTACCTCTCTATCCCCCCACTTCACCTGCCATCTCTGGATCTCTCTAACCCACATTATGTTGTTTCACACATCCACCACATGAACAGACCCCTTGCAGCACATTCATTTCTTCTCCCTGTTTGTCCGTGAAGACACACAACAAAAAGGGGTGTGGATAAAATCTCTTGCATTTTGTATAGCTTTAAACACAGAGAGATATATAAATTTGTTCCCTCAGTCCTTCCCAGGGATGGGCAGGACCCAGCAGCTTGCTCACACCACACTTCAAAGCCGCACACCAGGGCTGGATGAAACACCGGCATCGCAGCACGATGGGGACTTTCCTTTTCCAAGCCAGCACTTCAAAATATTTATAAAGGCACTTAAGCCCGTTTTGACCACTGCCTGTGTTTGCAAACCCTGCCCTGGGATTCATGTCAGGTCGCGGGGAGTTCCGCTCGCATTGTTGGCATACCTGAGGAGAGGCAGAGGGACTCGCAGAACAAAGCCCCGAGTTATTGCAGAGCTGTGCCCTCCGCCGGGCGCAATTATGGTTAGAGAAAACCCTTGTTTATAGCAGGATCCTTCCAGTCGGGGAAAAAGAGATTTAATTACAAGGTAATGGTGCTGTGGGCGTGTGCGCGAGCGCAGCGCAGATGCGGCCAAGAGCTGGGCTGCTGCCCCTGCCCAGGTGGGTGCTGGTGGGTCCAGATTTTGTGGAGGGTGAAAAAGGGGGATTTGGAGTCTTCCTCCGTGGTTGCTGTGCATTGAATCAGGGGAGGCAAATCATGGAGAAATAAAAAAACAACAAACAGGAGAGACCCTGTCTCACCAGGCTAGGAGCAACAGGAAGGGGATTAAGGGGAGGTGGAAGGGCAAATTGCCCACAACTCTTTTCTCTCCATTTTCCCTAAGTCATGGCCTTGGACACAGGCTCTCTCAGGGAGGTCACGAGACTCACAGAATGATTTGGGATGGAAGGGACCTTTAAAGCTCATCCAGTCCAACCCCCTGCCATGGACAGGGACACCTTCCACGATCCCAGGGTGCTCCAAGCCCCATCCAACCTCGCCTTGGACACTCTCAAGGATCCAGGGGCAGCCACAGTTGTTCTAGGAAACCTGTGCCAGGGCCTCACCATCATCATAACCAAGAATTTCTTCCCCATGTCCAATCTAATCCTGCCCCCAGCAGTTTTAAACCATTCCCCCTTGTATTATCACTATCTGCCCATGTAAAAAGTTGCCTTCCATCTTTTTTTATAATCTCCTTGTAAGCACTGAAAGGCTGTGGTCTGAGATGGGTTTGGTTTCAACTCCCTCTTCCAAATGCAGGATCAGAGCCCAATCTGAGCTGCACAGATTTTACACAGAGATGGACTACAGGACATCGTAAGCCCAAGTGCTGAATCCTTATTAAAAAAATTACTTCAGATGAAAAAGTACAATCCTGTTGGACATCCAGAGCTTCTCAATGCTGCATTAGCCAAGGTACATGGTCATCAAGTGCGTGCATCAGGGAATATTTTTGTAGCCCTGTCTTTTCTTCCACTAATTTTAAGGAACAGAGTGTGGTTTCCTCTCCTGTGTTTCTCATCTTTTGCTTAAAAATAAAATTTGAACCTCTATCAAACCAAACCTAGCTTCTTGCCCAAGGTGGTAAAAAAAAAAAAAAGCAAAGGCTCTTCCATGGTGAACCCTTCAGGAAAAGGGAATATAAATTCTCCTGTGGCTGTATTCCTGCAGCAGCATTCAAAGAAGCACCCCAAAGCCACTCTGCTCTGAATGCCACTGAATAAAAATGAGGCTTTATGGTAAAAAAGAGGTACATGTCCCGCTGGATTGGAGAGATTAAGGGTGCAGTGCTATAAATAAACATTCAAGCCACTTTGCACGTGTCTCGTGTAAGCCATGATGAGACACCAAACAGGTATTGAGAACACCACGAAAATGATCAGGAGGATGGATCCCCTCTGCTCTGGAGCCAGGCTGGCAGAGCTGGGGGTGCTCACCTGGACAAGAGAAGGCTCCAGGGAGAGCTCAGAGCCCCTGGCAGTGCCCAAAGGGGCTCCAGGAGAGCTGCAGAGGGACTGGGGACAAGGCATGGAGGGACAGGACACAGGGAGTGGCTTCCCACTGCCAGAGGGCAGGGTTAGGTGGGATATTGGGAAGGAATTCCTGGCTGTGAGGGTGGGCAGGCCCTGGCCCAGGGTGCCCAGAGCAGCTGTGGCTGCCTCTGGGTCCCTGGCAGTGTCCAAGGCCAGGCTGGACAGGGCTTGGACTGGATGACATCTAAAGGCCTCTTCCAACCCAAACCATTGCATGATTCCATGGAGACCCAGTGGGTTGAAGTGGAAGTGGAGCTTGTGGTGCCCTCTCATCCATCAGTGCTTCCCAAAGCTGTAAGCCAGCCTTGCCCACGTGCACAACCAGACACAGGTTGTGTCAGACATCCTCCTGGATGTTCCCACCCCCCTGAGCTCCCACCCTACACACAGAGGGAAGGTGCACCCCAAAGCTGCCTCCTCTCCGTGCCCTTTGCACAGCGGGGTCACAGGGACAGCTCCTGCATGAAAGGGGACAATGCCACACTCACCCCTCCATCATGCAGGCAACCCATCCCTAAGATCTTATGCCCACCCTGACTCCAGAAAAACACAAATAAAAATTAATATCCTTGGGAGCATGCAGGGATGGGCAGTGAAGCACATGGCTGCCTCCACAGTCCATTTTAATAATTCTCACTATTGCCAGCTCCTGCTGTTCAGACAGTGTCTGTCCTGTCTACGGAGCAGAGACCCACCCCCAAGAACTCTGCTCAAGTCCTAAAAGACCTTCTTTCTCCTTTGACCTTCAGCAAAGGTCAGATTGCATCTCTGCTCTTTAGGTGCATTTGAGTGTGAAGGCATTGGAGAAAGACCCGTGTGAGAACAAAGAGGAGACCGCTTGTGGTAACACATGCTGAAATTAGAAAATGAAATAAACAGCCAGTCCTAAAAGAGAAAATTCCTGCCATAAAGTAGATTTTGAGGGGGGAGGGAAAAAAAAAAAAAGAAACGGTTGTGCACTGTCTGGCTTTGCTAAACAGGCAGATGGGACCTGTATTTCTCTTCTGAAACTTTAATGGAAGGATATGATTCTGCTGCAAGCATATTTTATATGCCTGGCGATTAAAGAGGAAGGGAAGGGCATAATTTATAGAATTGTGAAACACAGAGGATAGCTTTCTGGCTGCAATGTTTCTTTATTTTCTTGTTATTCCTCTTATTCCTCCTTTTGCTCATAGGCTTGTGAAAGGTGATGGATGGGCAGTGGTGGAGACAGAAATCTTCCTATTATATTCTCAGGGCAGGTACTGAATCAGCAACCACAGGGGTTACCCAAGCTGCACCTCCTCTGAACAAGCCTGAGATTAAAAAAAAAACATGTGTTTCTGTGTGTCCTCAGCCTTTCCACAACTCCTACAGCCACCTCACCTCTCTGTAGTTTGCAGGGCTCACTCTTTCAAGGAAGCAGTTTCAGCCTTGGCTGGTTCTTGATGTAGACGGGAACATGACATGGCCAAGCTCTTGCCCCATCTGATCCTCGAGACCCGGCATTTTTATGGACAATCAGCCAAACTCTGCCAAGACCTTGGCACTTCCCACCTGTGTTTGTCCAGGGAGACACCTTGTAGACAAAGATCTGGTGGCCAAGAGGGCGTCCAGGACTCAGTGGTGTGTCCTTGCAGTGAAAATGGCCAGGCACACATTCAGCTGAACGAATGGAAGTGGTGCCCAGAGGTCAAGGGAAGTGAACCTTCCCTTCTATTCATGACCTTTGAGACCATGGCTGGAGCACTGTGTCCAGTTTGGGGTCTCCAGACAGATGTTGCCACTGGAGGCACCAAGATGGTCAGTGAGCTGGAGCACAGAGGTGAGAAGAGAGAGGTTCATTCAGGCCAGAGAGGAGGGCACGAAGGAGGAATCTCATTTTTTCATCTACCTACCTAATGCAAAACTATAAAGAAAAAGGAGTCAGACCCTTCTCAGAGCATGAGAAGCCATGGGCAGAAGTTTCAGCAAAGCAAGTTTATACCAGAAGTAAGAAAAACATCTTTTAGTAAAAGGCTGGTCAAACCTTGAACCATGAAGCCAGAGAAATGCTGGGATTTGTATCCTTTGAGATGCTCAAAACTCAACCACACAAAGGCAGGAGCCTGACTGAGAGAAGTTGGATCAAGTCAAAGTCTCTTTCCACCAAAACCATTCCCTGACTCTGTGCTCCAGTTGTGCAGACAGGGAGCCAAGGCACAGAGCAGACAAAATAACACAACCACAGGTATGCAGGCAACCTGCACCTGAGGCCACATCTCCACAGAGCAAGCTAAAGCCCTACCTTCACTGCTTTTGAGCAAATTAAACCCATCACCACAGCCATGTCTATGTGTGCTGGGCTTTCTGGGGTCATCTCCTTCCCTGGTAGAAGGTTACACTTCTCCTGCTACAAAATTCTTTTGATTTCTAATCTTTTTTTTCAACTCTGGGGCCAATTCAGCAACTCATCATTCTGCTAAGACTGTTAGCGAAAGTGTCAACTGCATGGCTGGTTTCTGTGATGTGGAACCATGCCCACCAAGACTTGGACCAGGACTGTGCAGCCCATTTCACATCAGCCACCATCCAGCCCACACTTGGCAAAAGACTCAAGACAGTATCAGCCATGCCTGCATGACTCCTGGCTTTGGGCCATTTTTCTCCAATCCTCTGAGCAGCCACGACATAAATCTTGCTCCTCTTTCACTAGTCTTTGCTGTGACAACACAATCACTTGGCTGCCCATGCCAGCTCTCATTGGGTGTTTGTCAGGGATGCGTCAGTGGAAAAATGAACTCTGTACCCTGGCGAGGAGGGAGAGCAGCTCTTCACACAACTAACCACTGCTGCTCTTTCTCAGTGCACAGGTTTGCTGCAGGAGGAGTGCAAGTCCTCGTGAAATCACTATGAATATTTACCTCCACCAGAAGCAAATCCATATTCCTCCCTCCCAGTGAATAAGCAGGAAAACCTTGCCCAGATAAATGCAGGGTGAGAGCTTTGCTTCCCTTCCAGTACCAGCACTCCCATGCCGAAATATCTTCATGAAATATGTGTGTGTGCATGTGTACATATCCTTTATTCAGAGCTATATTTACTCTTTAGAAAGAAGACTGCTTGTCCCATTGAAGGCAGAAAGAAGGAAGAAGTTCTTTACACTGAGGGTGGTGAGGCCCTGGCACAGTTTCTCAGAGAACCTGTGGCTGCCCCATCCCTGAAAATGTTCAAGGCCAGGCTGGACAGGGCTTGAAGCAACCTGGAATAGTGGAAGGTGTCCCTGCCCGTGGCAGGAGGTTGGTCTAGATGAGCTTTAAAGATCCCTTCCAAACCATTCTATGATTCTGTGATAGGTCAGCTGAGTCTTCCTGTTCATCCCAGGAATGCTGCAACTCCTGGCAAAACAGAGAAAACCATTCCCTGAAGTTGTAAAACTGAGAATCTCTAGCAATTCTTACATACTACCTAAATGGTTTTCTTCACTGTCTGAAACCTCTTTAATTGAATTACTCCAAACTGCGAATCACAGAGTCTGGCCAGGGGATGCAGGACCCCGCTGCGTGCTGGGCAGTGCGGGAACATACAACCCCCCACAGGGAGACCATGAGGCCAGCAGAGAAGTCAGTGGGGATGGACACGATGTGGATTCAGCGCAGGGAGCTCACAAGGCCATGAGCACAGGAGGGTGGAGATCAGCTTCTGTCCAGAGAGAGGGAAGGGAGCCCATCCCCTGCTGGAAGCTGTGGGTGGACGTATTGCACTTGGCTAGCCGGAAGGTTAAGGCAGGTCCCCTAATTGAACATTTCCCAATGGGAGGGAGATAAAAAAAGCAATTCAAGGGGTGGAAAGAGCGCAGGTAAAACACCATCTGGAGAGAACAGGGGGGGCAGAAGAAGCTCCTAGCAGAGAGGAGAGAGATGAAGGCTTGTGGGGCAGAGGAGGATGTTGGCTGCATCAGCCACCAAGCACTTCAAACACGGGGAGCTGATAACTGGAGTCATGGAGCGGGGTGGGAGGAGGTGAAGGAAGCAGGCAGGAGAGAAATTACAGGAGCGCAAGGAACAACAAAGGGGGGAAACAGGGAAGGAAAAAATTATGCAGGGCCTTGAAGGTCAAAAGAGTCGACTTCAAAAGGATTCCGTGAAGACATAGAGCAAATGCCTTGATACTCAATTATTTAGTTTCCACACAAATCTAAGTAGTATATTGGGGGGGGGGAGGATTGCCTCCCAACACTCTATTTGGCACAGAGGGAAGACAAAGCCGAAGGATGGTAAGAGAATCTGGGTCTCTTCGTTTTTCTAATGGAACAGACAGGCTAGAGTTGGCAAGACCCCCTTGCAAAGGATACAGAGTGAAGTGGAGGAGGCTTTTCAGGTGAAAAAGGATGGGAGTGAACAGGACTTCTCCTTTTTTGGAACTGAAAATTTGACTTGCTCAGCCTGAAACAAAATGTTTTCCTAAATTCCAGGAGTCTGTTTAATCAAAAACACAGCAAACGCTGAGTTAAACAAATCAGGCTGCCTGTGAAAGTCAAGACTTTGACTTTGTAGATGCTGAAATTAAATACTTCCATTTTTCACAATTCTTCCATTAATCTGACAAACCCAACCCAGACGCGGAGCAGTTCTTTTGTCGTCAAAACCTCCACTTTGTACTAAAACATATTTAGCCGAATTATCTGTCCCCACTGTACTTAAGGACGCTGAAGTGAAGTACAAAGCCACAAGAGTCGGCTCCTCTATCCCGGGGCATTCAACCCATCGGCAGAGTTAAAATCACTGACAAGCTAAGGCAAGCTAATGTCAGTAAAATGGTACCCAACAGGAGGTTTGAAGCCAGCACAGTGAGCTCTGCAATAAGTTCCAGTCCATTAAACACCAGGCTTAAGTAAAATATTACAGCAGGTCATGTTTTAAAGCAGACAGAATAGGTGAGGGAATCTCTGAGGATCCATGAGGATCCTCTTGGAGGAGAACAGAAATTCTGTCTTTTTCATCTCCCTGCCCCAATCACCATCACTTCCCTCCTGACTGGATGTGCTTCCTTCCACTCCACACCACTTTTTCCACACACTGATCCAGCAGCGGACGGCAGCAGGGACTTGAGTAACTGAGGCAAAGACACGGTGCTGTTACATCAAGTATCTGCAGGGCCACCACAAGGCCCAACAAGGTGATGACCACTCACACTGGAAGAAAAACAGGAAGAAAGTGACTTGGTGAAGGCCGTGGAACAGGTCAGTAGAGGAGCCAAGAGTGGAAATCATGTCCTCCTGTTTTTGCCCACCTGGATCCCAAGTGTTTAGTACTTTTCTCTGTTCAGCTTTGACCTTACGAGTTCCCTTAACCTTCTCCTGGCAGTTTCCTAATGGGCAAATAAATCTCTGGAGAGTATCTTAAATTCTTTTTTATCACAGACTGTATCAGTGTGATAATAAGATCAGCCTTCAGACTCCCCATTAAGTCACAGAAGGTGTGGTCATCAGTCATGCTTTTTCCAGACTTAATTGCCAGACAGACACTTTAAGTGGAAAGTCCACCTAATGAGCCAAATCATTAAAACATCCCTGGTTCCTATTTGAGATGGAAAATTATATTACTCTAATAAGGGGGTTGCATCTTTGCCCCCCTATTCAATCATGCAGCACAGGAAAAGTGAGACTTGTCTGCAAGTTTGCCTTGGATGTGTTTCATTTAAATATGGCCCCCTGCTTCAGGCAAGAAAAAGTAATAAAACTCTTCACAGAATGAAAACTGGGTGGTTGGAGAAGGTGACAGCAACCTAAAGGTGAGCAAAGGAGTCACCATTAATGGGGTATCACCACTGTCACCAGGGATTCTCCTGAGAGCTGTCCAGGTGGAGACAGTGGAAGAGCCACCACGGTAGCTGTGCCCGGGTGGAGAAGATGTGACATCTGAAGTGAGTTTCTGCAAAGAATCATAAGGGATGTATGAAGTCCACTCCCCAGTGGGACACCTCTTTCCTGAACAGTTTGAAGGAAACGACACCATTTGAAAAGAGAATTGGTTGTGTTTGCCACCATCAGGACCTGCACTGATGCCTTAATTTCTAGTTTTTTACTCTTCGTGCATCTGTAACTTAGTGTAGTTGTGTGTTTCTTACAAAGTGCTAAAAATCTCTGCTCCCAGCTCCTTTAGCCAAAACAATACCTCTGAATAGGGATCCAAGGACACATTCCTTGCCCTAGGGCTCAAAAATACATAAACAACTGTGGAACATCATCACTTAAGGGAGTGATTGCAGAATTCGGGGCCAATATACTAAACAGGACAGAACTTATAAAAGGTGAAGGGCTCGTGACCCAGCTTCCATTTTGGGTGTAGTCCCCAAGGGGGACTTCGCTTGCCCGAATGTACCCTGAAGTCCTTGAATAAATTTGTCTGCTTTTTATACTCCTAATTTGTCTTGGCCTCTGCTTCAGGTAGCCTGCTTTTAGGCATCAGCATCATGTGGGAAAAGCAGCTGGGCAGCTGACAGGAGGTTGGGAAACTGAGGCACAGCAGTTCACTGATTCAAAAGCCCTTGCATGGGACATCTCCAGCCAAAGTGCCCCAAACAGGGATCAGGCTACAAGTCCTCTGCAAAGGGGTAATCCTTTCCTGCTCTCTCCACTTCTGACAGAGACACTCGCCTTTCCCATCTCTCCATCTCCCACCCTTACTAATCGTGGAAAACTTTCTCTAGGTAGGCGCCGTCTGTGAGCTCAGCCTAGGTAAGACCAGCCCAAGTCCCTGGTGGTCTTCAGCCATGCCATATGCATTGGTTAGAAGCCACCAAGCCCATGGAGATGCCCCAGTTGGCCCTCTCCCACCCCAAAGCACCGGCAGTGAAAGCTGCTCCGCAGGGAATCCCAGCGGGAAGCCCGGGCAAGCCTAAGTTATGAGCTGCACATCCAGCGGTGGCTTTGCCAGGTGCTGGGAGCGCTGGTTCAGAGCGATCCCTAACAAAAACAAAAGAAGCACGGAAGGGCGTATTGCTTTTGGGTAATAATACATCTTAGAACTGCACGGTGAGGCAAAGACAATGCCGCACCCTAAGCCACCCAAAGGGTGTGGGCATTATACAATGATTCGCCCACGCCCAGAACCTCCGACGACAATTAACATCCAGCGCCGCGCAAGGATCAGTAAATACCGTATCTCAAACCAGGAAACACCGGCTTTTTTCCATGTGCATGGAGAAAAAAACTGAAGATGTGCCTTAACATGAATATCACCCCGGGCAGATCCGCACCGTCGCTGTGCACAGCATTTTCTGCCCTTCCCCTGGAAGAAGCCAGCAAAGTCAGTGGCATTCATATTTTGAGTTATATTAAGCATCAATTTTGGAGTTTTTTCATCATTTCCCTCCTAAAAAAAAACCCAAAGAAAACAACAAAACCAACAAACAAACCAACGAACAGAGATGATGGAACCATTTAAATGCATAATTACATTTTGATAACGACAAAGCCATGCGAGGCACTTAATAGATAATAAAACTACAAGATCTCATCACGCCCAAGCTTATTTTCACAGTTGTAAATCTACTTCTGGTAAAGTTGCAGGGAAAAGATTTTACTATTGAGTAATAATGGAAACAAAATAGCACTTATTAAAGGGAAATGGGAGCAAGAACTCATCAGATGTTGAAAGACAACAGAGAAAATCAGTTTGTTATTACAAGACCAGAGAAATAACACTGTTCTGTTGGTCTGAGATATCAGCAGTGAGATGTGTTGGTTATTAACAGAGATCCCACTTTTTTTTTTCCCCTTAAACCACAGTGCATTTGCTGTGATGCTCATGAAAACAGCAATTAAAGATGCAGCTCTGGAGATGCACCTCCAGGAAAAGAAAAAAAAAAAAACAGCAAAATGAAAGTGTCTCCAGATCTATTCCTAATAATTTCTGAGGTCAGGAAATTCAAGTTGTTTTTCCAACATAAATTCATTCTTAAAAAAAAAAAAAGAAAAAAAAAGAAGAGATGATAATTGTGATAAATCTACTTTCTGGGTGATCCCAGAAAAAGGGCAGCGGGTTTAAGTCTGTGGGAAGGATGGAGATAGTAGAGTCACCGTGCACCTGCCTGAAAAGGGAGGCTCAGAGCCCTCTTGGAGGACAGGTGCTGCTCCCGGGGAGGAATGGTTGTTGCAATATTAACGAGGGAGGAGAAGGGACCACCAGGGACAAATGAAATATATATTCCTGACTGGCACAGCAGAGACAGTTTGGGTAGCTCAAGAACAAGGAGGTCAGGCTGGATGTGGCTACTTGTCCTCAGGGCAGTCAGTTGGGGCAGATCAGGAGATGTTTCTACAGATAATAAACTCCTGCTTGAATTTCTGAATCCTGAGAGTGGGCTGGAGAAGAGATGGATTTTAATTCTCCAGCTGCAGCACTGAATAACAGGAATTAGGCATAGCCCTATGAGTGCACATACCAGAAAGGAAATAAAAATATCCAGTATTATTGTTTACTGACGATGGCTCAGAGCATGTTCAGATGTGACAAAGTTTCTATTGGGCAAGGTTTTATTATCATTATTATTATATTACTATTACTTCTACTACTATGACAATTATTATTACTAGTGCTATTAATTGTAGTGGCCATTTAAACTGCACCAGTGTCTTATAGCTACAAGCTGGACGCTCATTCCCTTAAAGACACTGTATAAATGAGACCAAGGAAGGAATAATCCATTCTTAAATGCTTGTGCTCCAAAGAAACAGTGGGAGAAAAAAAGAGATTACCTGTTCTGTACAGAAGCGGAACAGAGAGACTTGATGATTTGCAAGGGCCACGGATGAAGCCCTTTGCAGAGACAAAATTTGATGTTAGCCTTTCCAAATCCCAAATCACCCCTCTGTCTGAACTATCAGCCTGTACTAGCTCTCGTCTGAGGCTCAGCTTTATCCCAAGGATACAGGCAGCCTAAAGCTCAGAGAGGCTCCAAGTCAGGGCTCCCCATGGGCTTTGATGGGGACAATCGTTTTTTGGCAGGGCTGCTGCGACAGGACAAGGGGCAAAGGTTTTAAACTAAAGAAGAGGAGATTTAGAGTAGATATGAGGAAGTTTTTCATAATGAGGATGGGGAGGCCCTGGCACAGGTGGCCCAGTAAAGCTGTGGTTGCCCCACCCCTGGCAGTGTCCCAGGCCAGGCTGGACAAGGCTTGGAGCAAACTGGTCTAGCAGAAGATGTCCCAGCCCAGGGCAGGAAGGTTGGACTGGATGAGCTCTAAAGTTCTTCTAAACCAAACCATGGAGTGAATCCCACATGCCAGGTGGTTCCCATGTGCTGAACCTCATGCCCACACCCCATGGTTGGTGGCACCAGCCTGGCATCTGGGTGGCTCAGCCCATCACCAGCAGAGGTTTGGCACCCGGCAAAGCCTGAGGGTGTTGGTTAGCAACAGGACAGTGTAAATGACCCAAAAGGAGCTGGGACTGGCAGGGTTTGGGCTGGTGGCATCACTTGGCACCTCCACAGCTCAGCTGGGATTTTCACTGAACAAACCCAAAGTGATGGGGGCATGAATAAAGAGTGGGATTTCAGGGGAAAACAGGGACGGTCTGAGGAGCTGGGAATGACAGCTTGTTGCACCCACCACCCAGCCTGGCAGGGTGCTGTGGAACGGACAGGGCAGGGAGGGTTTTGCATGCAAGAATGGACACTCAAAAAAGTACCATCAACAACAAAGTGAGGCTTTTAAAAATACAAACAGTTTTGGGGAAAAAACACAAATGGCGTGCAAGCTAAAAATAAGCAGGAGCAAGTGAAAAAAAGGATTAAAGGAGCCCGAAAGAAATAGCGAACAGCAAATTGCAGGGAATTGTTCGGCAAACAATAAAATGCTCCTCACCATCTCCCTGCAAAAGGCAGATGGCACTGGGAGAAAGCAACCCCCGACAAATGATAGCTGCAAAAGGGGTGAAGGAGGGGGGGAGAAAATTTCAGACCTGGCAGATTTGTTAAGTGGTAATTTTCCCACTGTCTGTGCAGAAGACAAAGGGGAGGGAAAGCTCCCCAAGACAGGGATTGTATTTCACTCCGCGGTTGAGAAGGCTTTCGAGTGTCTGCAGATAGCGGCAAGAAATGGTCCTAAAAAGATTAGAGCTCTTAAGGTAGGGCAAAATACTATATCCAGACAACACACTTGAGTTTTAATGACAGTGGGGAGAGAATTGAGTGAACCATTGTCTGCTGCCTCTAGGAAACCAAAAACTTAATTTGAAACAGCACAGGCTCAAGCTGGACTTTTCTCGCAGAAAGGCTTTACTCCTGCCCTTTAAGCATCACTTTTTATCCTCGACACATATTTTTCATTCATCTCTTTCCCACAGCCAAAAGAAGTTTAGGAAGGGTCTGCCGTGTTTTTAGAGTGATTTGGGTAGCCTGGCTTTGAGCATCTGCCTGTCAGGAATGCACCTCTTCTCACTGTATCCCTCTCGCCAGGCCATTAACTGTGTTTGTGGATACCCACCTGAGGGATGAAGAAGAAAAGTGGTTTCACAGAGATGCATAGGGAATGTTCTGGAAAAGAAATTTGCCCTGGTTTTCTGAAATCTCAATCCTCAGACTACCCCCGGCCCTTCCTACCCCTGTGATTCCAATGTGGGCTTGCTAAGCTGGATGGGCCAATTCCCAGTGGGTGCAAACAAGCAGGGCTTCCATACAACCCATTTTACACTGGAACCAAGACCAAGCATCACATCCAGCCTTAAATCATAGAATTGCAGAATCATTTAGGTGGGAAAAGCCCTCTAAGATCATCAAGTCCAACTGTTAACCCAGCATGGCAAAGACCTTCCCTGAATTTTGACTGGATTGGGAATTTTGTGCCTCCCCAAAAATTGCTATGATTGCTATGGCCCCACAGTAGGTAATGTGCCCCTTGGGGGTTACCAGGACTCCCCTGGCACAGCTTCGCTTGGGACAAGGACAAAACAGGGCATTGCTTTGCTGCCAGTCTCACGGCTGCATATTCCAGGACAGGGGGGCATTGCTTCTATGTCGTCCCCACCAACCCCATCACAGGCAGGTGACACTGAGGTGGCTCTGCCATCCCTCATCTCAACTTCTGCATCCCCCAGCCAGAGACTTTCGCTGCAGGGACCCCCCTGACCTTGCCCAGGGCTCTGTTGCTAAGAATAAAACACAGAGGGCTGTGCTGTGCTGGAGCGCGGTGGGATAATTGCAGGGAAGCGGCTGCTGTAGCCCAGCGACCGCAGTAATTGGGCATGGGCCATCCTGCAGCCAGGTTTCCCGTGCTATTATCCCCTTATTAATAGAAACCAAATCTACCTTTGCAGAGGCAGCACTGCGAGCCTGGAATTATGCGGTGTGGGGCTGCAGGGAGGCATCCGCAGCATCTCTGCAACAGCCCCAGCCCTTTGCCACCAAAGGGGTGGGTCCTGGCAGGATCCACAGGATGCTCCCGCCCAAGTCGTGGCAAAATCCCAGCCATAGAGACCCAAGGTCCCCTGTGGTCATTGGAAAGGTGAATGTTAGACTCAGACGCAGGGCGGTTGCCCTCACAGAGGCAGGCAAGCGAGATTTGTTCTATTAACTAATTAATCCCAGCAGCATCCCTCCAAGGTATGGCAGGGAGTACTAATTTAATCTACCGAGGAGGAAAGCTGAAGGTCAAAAAGGTTTTAATTTCTCCTTTCCCACCTGGATGGGGTATGGTGGGGGCCACAAGCTGAGCATTCATGGATTTAGGGCTGGAAAATAATGCACAGCGCCTTAGCTGGGATGCTCTTGCCAGGGTACTACAGGATGCAGAAGTGACATCATCATTTTAAGGAGACTCAACCCAGTGCCAGGGCTCTCTTTGCTGTAATGTGTGAAAGCAAAGTGCTGATTTCTGAGACACCCAAGGACAAGGTGCAAGTCTTCACAGGGGCTTCCAGGACTTCCACGTCAATGTGGTCATGTGTCTTTCCATGGCCAGGACTAACACAGGTACTTCTCCCCATCCCTGTCTTATTCCAGGCTAACTTCTTCTCTGAAGCTTAACTTGGAAAGAGTCCTGGATGAAATGTGTGCCTGATCACGACTTTTTACCTGCCTCAGAAATCAGCTAGCAAGGTGTGAATCAGGATTAAAGCTGGGAAGTAGATTAGAGCAGTCAGGCTCTGCTCCCAGGGAACAAGGGACAGGAGGAGAGGGAACGGCCTCAAGTTGTGCCAGGGGAGGTTTAGGCTGGGAAATAGGGAGAATTTCTTCATGGAAAGTGCTGTCCAGATCTGACATGGGCTGCCCCAGGCAGCAGCGGAGTGTCTATCCCTGGAGGGATTTAAAAGCCATGTGGGTGTGGCACTGGGGACATGGGTCAGTAGTGGCCTTGGCTGTGCTGGGGGCACAGTTGGACTCGATGGTCTTGGAAGGCTTTTGCAACTTAAACAATTCCGTGGTTCTGTGATTCCTCAGTGATGCTCACTTCTACCTCCCCCAGCATCCACGGCAGGCAAAACCCAGCAGATGATCTCCTACAGAACAATCTTAATCACAAATGTTAATAAACTCAAGACTGACACAAGGAATTATCAACCCAGAGTATTTCCATGCTTCCCTCATTCTCTCCACCTCTTCTTCACCCAGCTTTTAGCATTTCTCATTTCAGCAATTAATCCCAGCCTTTCTGAAGAGGCTGAATCCTACAAGCTTGAAACCAAGTCCTCACAGAGCCAAATCAGCACAGATGTGCCAGAGAGCAATGCAGATGGTTTTTCCTTCCCCTGAAACTCGAGACTTTGCTTCTCTCAGTGCTGTGGTGTTTTGCAGACCAGGGACGTCAGGAGCATGTCCCTTCCCCATATGGCAAGTGAGAAGTCACCCTGGGAAGATTGAAGCAGAGAGAGAAGACCCGGGTTGCCTCCTGCATTTTTCAGCCCTCCTCCATCCCTTCGTGAAAGGCTGGCGTTGTTAAGCAACTACATAAGAGATGAAAGGAGTCAGGGAAAATAAATAATACATAGATGTTGAAGTGTGTTGCCAAGGCCACCTCCAGGATGGATCTGTACCCTCTGGACAGCTGCCTGCTCCTGCCCTGGAGAGATGTCACTGGAGTGAAATGGAGCTCCTGGGCAAGACATTGCTCCAGAGTGATGCATCAGAAAACCTTGCGGATGACAGAAACTGTAATTGCTGTGCTTAAACTTCACTGCCCATTCCACCCCTGTGAAACTCAGCTTTGCTGCTGATTTCAGCAGAAGAGGGGTGGATGTGCCCCCATCAGGGCAGCTGGGATTGCTAGGGATACCTCTCCCCAAAGCCTGAGCAAAGCCAGAGGGCTCCCCGTACCCCTGGGGCCACATGGATTTTCTGGCTTCTCTGAGGACCTGAACAATTCTCTTCATCCTCCCAAAAGAGGTGCAGAGAGCCAGCAGCCTGAAAAAAAAGAATCTTAGACCCAGCATCTCCTTGAGGTTCAGGACAGCAGTGTCTTGTGTGCAGAGGCTGCAAAGACCCCAGGGGAGCTACACTGCATCCCACCAGCTCCATCCCCAAGTCTTCACTTCAACAGCAGCTTGGACACATCTGCCTCTATTTTTCTCAGCAAACCTCCCCCCACCAAGAGCTCTATGGCTCTGTAGCAATAAGAGATAGCATATTTGACACTCCAACTACCGAATTGGAATGCAAAATAAAAGGTACATGGTGTGGCTGGATGCAGCCAAGACCATGATGTGAGCTGCTCTGACTCGTAACACAGAGAGCTGGCTCTGCCAGTAGCGCCAGCAGCCCACTGGAAGGGGTCCTGTCCCCAGTCTGTCCTTTCCATGGTGTAGGAGGTGAGGCATCACCCCTGCAGCAGGATGCCTGTCCTTCAGCAGTGACACAGAAGCATCCAGCCCTGACGCACAAGGACACCAGGAGGTGCCCAGGGTGCTGGGAGGTGACCGTGAGGAGTGCGGTCATTGGGGTGGCTGCATCCAACCTCGGTGCGATGGAAAAGTCCAGGCACACCCCTGCCTCACTGCTGCTGCTTGGAAAACAACCAAAATACCCCAGCAAAGCACTCTGCACCCACCAAACCCCCCTCTCCTCTCCTGTGCTGGCTGCAGTGGGCAGCTGGAGGGGCTCAGGAGACACAGCACAAAGGGATGCTGCATGGACTCCTAAAATGAGATGCACAAAGACAGTCTAATGTCTCTGCAACCCCCCCCTCAACATCTGCCAAGATCAGAAATGGCTACAAAGATTGAGGATGTTTTTTTGAGAAACACTAGCTACAGCTGTTTGCACACATTCGCCTTACAAAGAGCCTGGGAGAAGAGGGAGGAAATACTCTTCCTGTTTAGCACAAAAATATAGGTAACAATTATGAGGCAATAATTGATTCATCCAATAGTTTATTAACTGGAGTTGGGGTGTGCAAGTGACAGGCTCTGCAGCCAGCCTTTCATGTGACACGTTATTAAAGGCTCTTTTTCTGGCTCCGAAAGGCAGTGGCTGGAAGATCAAAGGTCAGACATTTCAAGAAGTAAATTGGTTTAATGTGGCTGCAGATAGCCTCACAAAAACCTAATAAATATGCAGTGAAATGTAAGGAGAGAAAATTGTGGACAAGAGAGACAATTACTTTGAAACCAGGATAAGAGCAGCGCAGGCTCAAATTAATCAGTGTTCGGGCTCCTTCTCTCTGTCTCAGGATTTAGTATTCAGAGCAGGAGCCTGGCTGATGGCCGGGTGTGCTGTGGGAGCACCGGCACCAGCACCCAGATCCTGCTGGGGGAAGATGCTCCACTCCAACCCACAGCTGGGCTGGTGCTGAGAACCACCCTGGCTTTCCAGGCACACCTGAGACCCACAGCAAAGGAAGTTTGTGAGCACCACAGGATTTTGTGGTGGCTTGTGGACAGATTGTCACTCCATGGCTGAATATTCTCCTATGAGGGCAGGCTTGCAGAGCTAGGGGTGCTCACCTGGACAAGAGAAGGCTCCAGGGAGAGCTCAGAGCCCCTGGCAGTGCCCAAAGGGGCTCCAGGAGAGCTGCAGAGGGACTGGGGACAAGGCATGGAGGGACAGCACACAGGGAATGGCTTCCCACTGCCAGAGGCCAGGGGTAGGTGGGATATTGGGAAGGAATTCCTGGCTGTGAGGGTGGGCAGGCCCTGGCCCAGGGTGCCCAGAGCAGCTGTGGCTGCCTCTGTGGTCCCTGGCAGTGTCCAAGGCCAGCTGGATGGGGCTTGGAGCACCCTGGGATAGTGGAAAGCATCTGTGCCTCCATCCCAGGGGAGGCTGGAGCTAGGTCATCTTGAAGGTCCCTTCCAAAAAACTGTTCTGTGATTCTACGATTTTATTTTATCACCCTGTGGGGAGCCCCTGGCATGTTCAAATAGGTTCATGACAGCACTGGAACATCAACTCACAGCCCAAACCCCACTGTCCAGTGGTAAAAAATGAACACAGAAGGGCTTAACTGTAAGAATTGATTTTTTAAGCTCATCTTGTTTTTTGCTTGATTTCATGACATTTTCAGAAACTTGCCTCACTTATTTTTAAACTCCAGACATTGATATCTGAATTATCTGGGGGTTTTGGTTTGCATTTCTCAAAATACTTTAACTCTAATAACCTCTAAACACTCACAACACAGGATTTCTTAGCTAAAAAGTCACAGGTTTTAATTACAGGTTAGAAAACACCCAGTGCAGTTCTTTAATCTGGAAAGGGACTTCCCACACAAAAACAAGGTGCGATATACCCAGTACAGCGGTAACAGAAACAGAGGAAACAAAACCGTGAAACAAAATGCCTGGTACCCCTTGGACAACCAGGTAAGGGCACGACCTCCTTGTATTCCCTCTGCAGGTCACCTTCCCGAGCTGAGTCACCGTGATCCATCGTGGTTTGCACGGCTCTGCTGGACAGAGCGAGAAGGATCAAGCAGCAGGGTCTGTCTGTGATTTAGCACTGCCAAGCCTCGACTGCTCACCCTCATGGGGACCTTCTGCAAGCACCTAAAGGTTGGGAGCCAAGGGCTAAACCACTCAGTGGAATCACAGGACCATGCAGGTTGGAAAAGGCCACTGAGTCAACCATTTCCAGCACTGCCCAGGCCATCACTGACCCATGTCCCCAAGTGCCACATCCACACAGCTTTTAAATGCCCCCTAGGGATGGGGACTCCAACCCTGCCCTGCCAATGCCCAACCACCCATTCTGCGAAGACAATTTCCCAATATCCAACCTGAACCTCTCCTGGTGCAGCTTGATTTCATTCCCTCTCATCCCATGCCTTGTTTCCTGGGAGCAGAGCCCGACCCCCGCCCCGGCTGTCCCCTCCTGTCAGGAGCTGTGCAGAGCCACAAGGTCCCCCCTGAGCCTCCTTTGCTCCAGGCTGAGCCCTTCCCCAGCTCCCTCAGCCACTCCTGGGGCTCCAGCCCCTTCCTGACATCCACTGCCCTTCTTTGGACATGCTCCCACATCATCAGCCATGTTCTCCCACAGACTGGACCACCATGGATGAATGGGATCCCTCTGCCCACCACGTCCCCCAGAACAGCACCAACAGCTCCCTGGTGAGGAAACCCCCTGGGAAGCCTTGGGGATGAGTCAGAGGGGGACAGCTGGTGCGACCCGTGTCCCGCTGGCCAAGGGACAGTTCAAAGAGAACCCACCCCTCATGGGTCAACAACAAGGACAACTGATGGGACACGGACCTCTGCACCTGCAGCCCACGCAGGCAGCTCTTGCCCTGAGTTATCTGTGTGTACATTGCTCTGCCATAAATCAGGAGCCCTGACACTGTAATTTGTATCTGGGGAACCTGGAGCAATTACAAAATCAGCCCAAACACCATTTGTTTCACAAGATTTTGCCCTTAGTTAGCACTGTCGTTCTGCTTTAATTGCACTGTAATTAATTGCAACAAAACTGTTTGGAAAGTGCATGTGCACAGTGGAAAGGCTGGAATATTGCAACCTGACTCCTCTGTTGCAGTCACAAGCACAAAATCTGTCATCCTCTTTCCATACAACACTTAGCATCCATTTTACCACCCTGTATCCAGAGGATCTCCAAGACCTCTCAAGGCCAGACCACGACTCATGGAATGAAACTACTGACTTGCTTTACATCCAGGGAAATTAAGGCTCAGAAGAGCTAATCTCTTTAATTTATCTTCAGACATGACTAAGAGGGTATAAATTACCCGAAGTAAACCAGGCCTGGGCCCGGATGTAAATCACAACCCTGCAACACTCAGAGGTTCTCATGCTCCCTTGCAGCTCGAAAAGCCACCCAGCACCTTGAAGAGGCTGGGATCTGCCTCCTGTCCACTGAGGAGGTTGCCTCATCCATAAATTCAACATGAAGCAAAAGATCTCCCTTAGGACAGAAGGCAGTCAGAGCTGGATGTGATGATGTCGCATCCCTGGCAGTGTCCAAGGCCATGCTGGACAGGGCTTGGAGCAGCCTGGGGTGGTGGAAGGTGTCCCTGCCCATTTCAGGTGTATGGAATAGATGATCTTTAAGGTCCCTTCCAACCCAAACCATCCTGCGGCAAAGGAAAAGCAAATCTGGCCCATTTCTTTCACAGTCCATCCCTTTTAGGCATCCAGCTGTGGCACAGAGGTACTAATCTCAGCTGAGGTGGGCTTCTAAAGCCCCCTCCCAGCTGGCACTCAGTCCCTCAGCACAGAATGCAACAGCAGCCATGATGCAATCACTGCACAGCCAACTGGAAATGAGAAGACACCAAATCCATCCACGGCTGCCTTGAGTTTCATGCCCTGGATGATTATTTCTGTGCAGAGAAGGCAGCTGCAGCAGAAGTCTGCATCCCTGCAAGGCTGGGGAGAAGGTCTGGAGGGACTCTGGAGACAGGGATGAGCCTATGTGGGTCATCTCCTGCCACACCCCCTCAGTGACTGGCCGGGGCAGTGACTCGCTGGTAAGGCAGGAGGGGACATTTCCTATTTCAAAATTACTCAGCCAGTTGCATTACCAATTTCAATTGGTAATGTAAAGCTTTTTTCCTTTTTTCAGCTAAATAGACTTGCAGAAAAAAAAATATGCTCTTGCTTTTCTTCCCTCTTTGCTATTTTCTTTTTCCATTCTCTTCTCTTCTCTTCTCTTCTCTTCTCTTCTCTTCTCTTCTCTTCTCTTCTCTTCTCTTCTCTTCTCTTCTCTTCTCTTCTCTTCTCTTCTCTTCTCTTCTCTTCTCTTCTCTTCTCTTTTCTCTTTTTTCTCTCCCAGAGCTACACAGTGGAGAAAGGGCCCAAATTTTCATGAAGGCAGCACTGCCAGCACAGGGGGCTGTGGATCCACCTCTGCCTACCTGGCACTGTGGTGTGACACAGCGTAAGGAAATTCCAAGGCAGAGATGAGGATGCACCTGCCTGGAGGAGCTCACAGCAACAGGAGTCAGCCAGTGACTGGGCAGGTAACAGCGGGGGGTCCAAAGGCAACAGCAAAATTATCGGGATTATCCCAGCAGCAGCAGCTCTGGAAGATCCAGCTGATCTAGGAGACCTCCCAGGCACATGCCTAGAGAGCCTGGGGTTTGGCTGAGGATCTGCTCCATCAGCTTCAACTCACCTTGGCAAAAGGTGCCCAGATACCATGGTGACGGGCTCGGCAGGGATAAACACCGAACATGGGTGTGGGTTGTTTGCATAGCTAGGAAGCTGGCTGGTCTCCATCCCTCCACCCTGCCTCCTCCCAGCAGTGCCAGGACCTCAATCCAAAGTGGTCTCCTTCCTCCTCCTGGGCTGGCTCATCCGCAGGCAACACAGAGTCACTTCCCAAACTGGTTCCCTGCTAGGCAGGGCAGGGTGGGGGATGGCAGTGCTGGGCTGCCTCCTCTCCCAGGAGGTAGAAGTCATTTCATGGTCCCAACATCTGCCTGAACCCACATGGAGACAGCACAGAGACTTCATGGTGTGGACATTCCCTCCTCCTCCTCCTCCTCCTCCTCCTTGGCAGCTGCCAAGAACATCAAGTCCTTTGCAAAACCAACAGCTGGGATATGGCATCCTTTCGCCCACCTCAAAAAAAAATCACCCAGGACGACCATACACCCATTCCTTAGGCACATCTTTTTGAGGAGTAGGGAAGAAAGCAATCCAAGAGCAGCGAGAAATAAATCTCTAATTAAGGCAAGCTGCTCACTTGAGCGATACTTGAGAATTATGCAGACCTGTGAGCAACGTTGCCATCAGGAACACAGCTCCTCTCAGGCTTCCAGTAAGGAATAAAAAAGCTCTGACTAATATAAAGAGGCCTCCAAATCATTCTTGGCAGAAGCATCCCAGCCTCGGATCCCCTCCCTCTATTCATCACTAAAGCTCTCTCAGGCAAAGGAAAATAAACCGTGCAGCTACCTCGCTGACCTGACCTGCAGCTGGGTGCTGGCTGCCCCTTCTCCAACATTAAATGCCAATAAAATAGCATATTTTATACATACATTATATTAACTTATGTACTGTATGTTAATTTATATTATGTATTATATTTACACGTGAAAAAATAAATTATATAGGTGTATATATGTATAAATGTTATATATTGTGTTTCTATAAAATATTTTTATATATATAAAAAATAATACAATTATTAAGGGGAATAACACCACACAGATGAGACCCGTCATGATTCTGCACTCCCATCTCCCTTGTGCCAGGAAGGCAGGGGCACGGGCAGGGGCAGGGATGAGTCCTCCCACCACTGTCTGCTTTTCCAGGATCATCCCCACACACTCAATAATATCATGTTTCTCTGCGGTCTGAGATCCTTCACCTTATTCTAATTACTTCCAAGTGTATAAAGGCATTCCACTGGGGACAATTGGTGGGAAAAAGACCAGGACTAAGAACCGAGCAGGGAAGACTCTAGTTTCGAAACTATTTTAATAACTTGTTATTTAATTGAGAGCAATAGCTCTGAAATTATGTCAGTGAAACTTGCTACTTATTTATTAATTAGAGGAGGAATTTCAAAGGAGGCTATGGGAGTTAGGTGCTGGACAGCCCCAGGCTCGCTGGAAAATCCCAGGTTTCTTCAGCTAATGCTTGCTCAGTGCTCAAACACGCTGGGTCTGACTCCTCACTGCCTGGCACCTGAAGTAAACAGTGTCAAACACAGGCAAAAAGTGAGTGTGAAACACTGCCTGTTCTGGAGCATCGGTTTGGAAAAGTCCTCGCTGCAGTGGAGGGTGTGACGGAAGGCATTGGAAGATCAAGGAGAGACCACAGAGCATCTCCTCTACCCTTCCAGGAGTCTTGCTGGGCTGTCCTGGTGTGGATACATCAAGATACGTGCTGAGAAGCCTGTAAAGGGTTTCTTCTCCGGTGTAAAGTGCTGGAGATGCTGAAGGCACAAAGAGTTGGCCATGCCCATGGCATCACTCCCTGCAAACAGTTCTCAGATAGACCCAGAGACATCAAAAATCCTCCCAGGAGAAGAAACCCCTCTCTTGATTCCACTTCTACCAAGCAGAGAGGAGAGAAAAGTCCTACTCAGCCTCATTCACCCAAATAGTGCACCTGAGTGAACTGGAAGGGGGTTCCACATCCCCCTTCTGAGGGCAGAACAAGCTGCAGGTCCCCGCGTGACCGCGCCGAGTGTTTCTGTCCACCCGACGTGCTCCGGGAAGCAGCGCCGGGATGGCCGAGCGCCGGTTCCTCCTCTGCTGAGCACATTCCTCCCCTCCTGTTTTCATTCAGCCCAACCTTAAACAAAACCACCGCTGTTGTTTTTATCTGCAGCACGGATCTGGGAATTGCCTACATGGGGTCAGGGGAGCTGGAGAGGGGATTTGTGCTGCTGAAACAGCATTTCATCTCGCGAAGGAGCTGTTAAACATATAAGCGCTTAACTACGTATAACACATTGTCCTGCTGCATCCCATTTGCTAGTGAGGAAGCAAAAGTTCCCAAGACAGACTGAGAATTACACCAAAGCTCCAGATATGGGGTCTCCAGATAAAGGCACTGCAGCTTCCCCATGCAATCCCCGCTTGCAGCATGGGCAGCGCGGAGCAGGTCAGCTTGAGCTGGGCTTAACCCTGCACCAAGCATCAACCTCCTCCCAACCATGCCTCCCAGCACGTCTCTAATCGCAATTTCTCTGCCAGCATTAAATCTGCTGAAACATTTTAACTATTTAAGAGGAGAACGGGATTTTTTCCCTCAAGTTTTCTGCAAAGAACAACTGAAACAAAAACTACTTCAACACAAATACTAACAAACAAGTATTAGAAATATATAATGGAGTATAATATATATTATCTTCTATTATTATAGACTTACATTTCTATTACACATTTCCAGCTACTAACATATTTCTGTTAATATATATTTCCGTTCTATTCTATTCTATTTTAAATATTAATCAACTGCCTCATGAGGTCTCTAGATCTCTTCTGCCTACCCAGCTGGACATACTGGCAGATCTGTTTTTGCACTGGTATTTTCTGTCTAAAACAAATAAACACATAACTAAGCTGGATGTAAAAAAGAAAAAAAAAGCCCCGCAAATTGAGAGGTTGTATCATACAGGTGTTGATAGACAGCCAAAATCTTCGGGCTTGGTAAGGATTCAAGATACCAAGGAAGGAAATCAAGGAGATTCACGGGTTTGAGTTCAAACAGCAATTAAGAATGCATGTAAATGGCGATAGATTAGTACAGAGGATCGCTACAACACGCCAAAGATTTCCAACACGAACACGATTAGCCTCCAAGCAATAAATTCAAGTGCCCTCCCCTCAATATTCTGCAAAAGCCCTAAAAGCTGGGGGGAGTGGGGGTTAAAACTAAAAACCACACATTTCAGAAGCCAAAAATACAGCATCTGACCCACCTTCCCTCTCCAGGTGCCGACCCTCGTCCTCCCGTCGGCTGCCGTGGCTGCGCGGGGAATCCGGCAGCGTCGCTCCCCGGGTGTCTGCAGCCAAGCGGAGATTGTCATTGATTTGTGTGCAGAAAGTTAAGCCTTTCTAGGAGCGGTTGGGAGAATTCACTCCCACCACTCCCTCTAAACCAAAAGTATTTGGCACTGAGCCCTCCCCGTCCACCTGTACTATTAAGGTCTAAACAACACGCGGGACACGGACTGATTTTTACCGGATCTGTTCATGTTTCCTTTTTTAAATGGACACACGAAGTTCTTCAGAATGAAGAACTTGGGGGGGTGTTGTGGTTCTTTTCTTTTCCTTTTAAGTTTGTTTTTTTTTTAATCTCATTTTTCTTAAAGCAGATTTATCTCATTCTTTTTGTTCTCTGCTCAGTGAGACAAGCCCCTCCCTGGTGAACTGGCGACTCCCGACATGCCCCCACAGAGGTCACTCTGTGGTTGACTTTCCTATGATCTGCTCCACTTCCCCTGCAAACCATGCACCCATCTGAGAAAGGTAAATCTGGGGAGGGAGGGTGATGAAAACCACCTCTTTTGAAAAAAGAACTGAGTACAATCTAACTAAAAAATCAGGTTTGCACATGAATGACCCAAATGAGCAAGAAGATGGAGGCAAATTATCTTCAGATGTGGGGGGGGCGCTGCTTACTCAAGTCCCCAGTCACTGAGTTGTCCTGGTGACAAGACCCCAACCCAGGTGTCCAGTCCAAGAAATGACCGACTGGAAAACCTTCCCAAGTGCACAGTGTGGGGCTTCCAAGCCCCACCCCCAGCACCCAGATTTGGAAGCCACCTCAGATGCACCCGACGGCCAACAATCCCATCCCACACACACGTCCTGTGGCCCTGGCCACAAGGATGTCCCCAGAGGAGGACTCACCCCTCAGGAACCCATCTCAGCAGCCACGAGCAGCCTCCCCTGGCTTAGCCTGGCTCGCTGGCATGTGCACAACCCCAAGAGACTGGCCACCATGTTGAGTGATAAATAACTGGGCTGCCTCCTCTTCTCCTCACTGGGTGCCCTAGGGAACCGCTCATTCTTGAGACTCTGCCCCAAATTTGGTGGTCTCGCTGCGTAAAACACTGCATTTCATAAAGTACTAGTTCCTTTCTGGAGCAAGTATAATGATAACAAGGAAATACATGTTTATTTGTTAATACAATAAATCTGATGAGAGCAGCTGGACACCGAATTCCATGTTACATGTCTTTCTGATGGTTTTCCTTTAAGGAAGCACATTAAAAAAAAGCCCCAAATCACAACCAAAATTGTTTATACAAGGGAAATCTTTCTGAAGCATGAGGCAAAACCAAGTGTAAGATAGCCTGGGGCAACCTGGCACTCCCAGACACGGCCTGGAAGAGCTCTGTGCTCAGCGCACAGTTACTTTTGAAACTTTTATTACACACTTTCTCGTCCTGTAGGAAAAAAAAAATTAATGCTGTTTCCACCCCCACCCCCAAGCCACTATCTGCAGCTCCTCTGACTACTGGGTTTCTAAGGAGTGTCTGGGTAAATCAGTAAATGAAGTTGGACTGAACAATGTGTCTGGCCCCAGATAAGGGTAGAGCAAAACTTGGGCAGCATCCAGTGACTGTCAAAGTCAGCATGGAGAGGAACACCAATTGCCACCCACTGCTTTTCCTGGTACTCCTGTAGCTGGCATCCCCTGTGGGATGGGAACACCCAAGCAACCACCCACCCAAGCTCCTCAAGCACAAAATCATGCAACTCTCCATTTCCCACAAAACCTACTTTTTTTTTTTTTTTTTTTCCCATCAAAAATATTTGCCTTCATCAATTCACCCAAGCCAATGTGTTGAAGGAAAAATTACATCCATCCCAAGTTAGCAAAGCACATTGGTCATTGTGCTGCTTCTCAAGATGGTTTATAACCAGTGTGTATGGAAACACCAGCACCACGGAGGTGTCAGGGCACGTGAAGAGAAGGGAATGGAGCTGGGAAGAGACTGGAGCACCAGGAGTGGCTGAGGGAGCTGGGAAAGGGCTCAGCCTGAAGAAAAGGAGGCCCAGGGGGGACCTTGTGGCTCTGCACAGCTCCTGACAGGAGGGGACAGCCGGGGATTCGGGCTTTGCTCCCAGGGAACAGGGACAGGAGGAGAGGAAACAGCCTCAGGCTGTGCCAGGGGAGGTTTACATCAGATATTAGGGAAAATTCCTTCATGGAAAGGGTTGTCCAGCCCTGACACAGCTGCCCAGGGCAGTGGTGGAGTCCCCATCCCTGGGGGGTTTAAAAGCCATGTGGATGTGGCACCTGGGGACATGGGTCAGTGGTGGCCTTGGCAGTGCTGAGGGAATGGTTGGACTTGAGGGCTTTTCTAGCCTAAATTATTCCAACCCCAAATTCCTGCAAGCCAAACCCAGTACTTTCATACAGAAAAATACCTGGCTGTGCACTGTGACAATTGAAACATCTCAGTGATAACTTTAAGTCCAAAACCACTACAGACCAATTAAGTCCCCACTGAACCCTGGAAATTATTTGCCCTTTTCCATATGAAATTAGCCTTTTTTTTTCTTTTTTTTTGATCACTGTTAATGGAAGGTTGAATGGGTCTCCAACACTACAAATGAGAAGAAAATAAAGTACTTCTAAGAGGGTGTGAAATAAGAGCAGCAGGAGAAAGAGAAGAAAGGGTTGTACTAGACCCCACCTTGATTCACAAGGACAACAGGAAACAACTAGTAAAAATATAATAGAAAAAATTGCAATGATTGCTTAGTCCAGATGAGGAAAACTCTAATTTCAGGTGTATTGAATGGAAAGCTTTCCAGAAGAGTACTTGAAGGATGCTTGTCTAATCAGAAAAATAAATGATCATCAAATGCAAAGATTTTCATGGGTAAAATGAATTTTGACACAGTTTTGGGGGTGGTTTTTTTTGGTTTGTGAATTTGCACAATATTTTCCTTTCATACTTCAGTTTTTCAGGCTGGTTTTAAGCTCTTTCTAGTTGGAGCCCAATAATCAACTCCAGTGAATACAGCTCTCTGAGACCCAAAGGAAGATATTTTTTGCAACGAGATTTGCTGCATCAGTCACATTTTTCAAAGGAAAATTATTTTCTTCCTCAAACATCCCTATTTCATTGCCAAACCATGGCAGTAAAAAAAACAGCTTTTCTTTTTTTTTTACAGGTTGATTTTGGTAAGAAACAGAACCCAGAAAAATATTTCCCCCCTCAATTTTCACAGAAGATGCTTGCAAATGGGAAACTTGGAAAAGCCTGGGGAGGTTTCCTCCGAGGTGTCCATCCCACACACCCGCGTGCATTTCCATCTGCAGTGCTGCGTATCCCCATTACCTCCAACATGGCAATAAAGTTAAGCCTCGCCTAAAGTGCTTCCAAATGCTGGCCTTATTTCAAAGGTGACAGAGGAAGGGGAAGGAAGAGATGCGAGCCCACAGTCTTGACAAACACCTTCACCACTGGGGCCCCAGCAGGGCAGGAGGGAGTAGGATGGGGACACCACCCAACTTGTTTATGGCCTCTGTGCTCACGGTGCAAGGATGAGCTGCCCGTTTTCCATTTTTGAAAGGGAATCATGGACCTTGGGAAAGTGTGAATGGGTGAATTGTTGAAGATATTTCCTTGCCCCACACCCTGCAGTTTCCAGCAAGAATTACCAGTTACCTCGTGCCACAGACTGGGCAGATTCACTGGTCCAGGATGTGTCTATATACAAAGCTGCTGCTGCTCCTGGATTTTTATCCAAAAAACCAATAAACTCTACAAGAAATCAGTGAAAACCAATGCTAATGAAGTGCATTGCTTAAACAATATCAGTGATTTCATATTTGAAACCTTGATAGTTGTAATCCAGATTGGTCCTCAGGGATCCCCGGTGCATTTTAATGGAAAGCAGAAGTCAATGAGGCTCCGCTGTCTCCAATAGTCAGTTATGGTACCCAGAGTCTTCCTCAAGGAATAAAAGCATAGCTGGATTTCTTTCAAGGAAGAGGGCTGGATGGAGCTGAGATGATATTGAACAGGTGTAGGTGTACATCTATTTAAACAATGCATGTGCAACTACATGAAAGGATTTTTCTACATCATATGGCTTCATTGAGAAACTCTTGAAAGAGCTGCCTCCCTGATCTCCCCCTGACTGCCTCCCTGACCTGGAAATACAGCTACCTCTGGGCCCCACAGCTCCCAAATCCTTCTTGATCCACAGTTCCCTGTCTTTTTTGGTCCCATGCAGCTTCAGGGTAGGAGGAAGATCTTACGTAAGCAAGAATATGGCAAAACTTCTGCACAAACTTTCAATTAAACCTGTATTTGGTTAGATGGCACATGCCTGAAGGCAACATTCTGGCCATAAAAATCCCAGAATGGCTTAGGTTGGGAGGGACTTTCAAGACCACCTTTTTCCAACACCCCTGTCATGGGTAGGGACACCTTCCACTAGACCAGGTCACTTTACTTGCTTTTAGTGCTTCAGTGCTCCCTTTCTCTTCATTGAGAAAGAGTTTTGAGTCTGCTTCAGCTTGTGCTGGTGCAGGACTGGGATTGGGTGAGGGCAGCTAAAAATAAATGGTGATAAAATGAAATTTAAACACAAGTGGATAGTAACAATAAAAGGCACAACAACATGGATCAAAGACCCTCTTGCCAGAGCTTGATGGCTTGGTGTGGAGTTTTACTGGGGATACCTCTCATGCCCCAGGGCAGCTGAAGGTGGGTGAGATGAAAGCCCCCCAGGGAGGCTCAGACCACACAGAGTTTCTAAACATCCACTTTATATGTGTCACGATCCCCAATGACAAAAGACCTCCCCAGCATCCCAGACCAAATTTGAGATTGGTGGCAAAAACCCAAATACAGTCTGCTGTGGGATGGAAGAGAGGTGCTGGAAAGCACCTGCAAAGACTTGGATGCTACTGATGCTGCAGAGAGCAGCCTGACCTCCATGGCAATCACTTTAAACCCTGTGCAATTCACAGTCCCAGCTGCAATTTTCAAACGCTTTCTGTGCCTCATAATTTCTCAACGGGTTATTTTTGCTTTGCTCTCACACAAAATGAGCCGCAGCTCCTTGCTGGGCTCACTCACACCACTCCACACGTGGATGGGGTAAGGACAACCAAGACAATGGCCCATCACACCCAGCATTTCAGCCTCCAAGCATTGGTAACCCTCTGCCCAAATCACTCCCTTTCCTTTCCAAACTGGAAAGTTATCCTTACCCAGGAATAAGAAATTCCACAGAAGCTCCATGATGTAGGTGGAAACAAACCTCTTTTGCTCCCAAAAGCTGTGGATCAGGCCACAGCTCCTTGCAGAGCATCACATTAATAGTGAGAGGTAAATGAACCATTTTACTTCTCTTAGCTGAAAGAAAAAATAAAAATGCAGCTGACCCGATTTACCTTTCTGATAATGTATTTAAAAAAATGTTCCCAGGCTCAGGACTTCGCCAGCTGAGATTTCAGATGAAATGAGGCTGTTTATGTCATGACCACAACCTTCTGAAAAATGCCTCTTTAGATAGGAAAGCTCACAAGACCCTCAGGTATAATGATCTCAGCTATATCAATAACCACATTTCAGCAGATTCATTATCTGCTCGCCAGCCTGCACGGCAAAGCACTGCAGCAGGATGGAGCGAGAAAGGAAAACACTGAATTCACCCCTTCTTCCCACAGAAAAAAAAAAAAATTGACATTGTGGGTCATTCTTTTCCTTAGCAAAAGCCAAGCTTTTATTTCCACTGGTTTCATGCCGTACTCAGGAGGGAGGACCTGAGCTACACACGATATTGAACATGGCCGATCCATCCCCCTCCAGTGGGTGCAGCATGATTTTCCTGCACAGTTCCCATCTTTACTCCCCAAGCATCCTCATCCCTTGCCATCCCAAACTTTGAATCAGAACACTTTTTCTGGCCTGTTCCACTCTCAACATTCACTCCATTATTCAAGATTTTAACACCCATCACTCCATTATCCAAGGTTTTGACATCCATGTTAAATCTACTTATGGATTTCAGACCACACTTCATAGGAAATTTAGGCTACAAAACAAAGGTTTATTTCGTATCAGTATTTCCAAGCAACAGGGACCATTATGATCATGTATTTTGCCCTCCAGCTTCATGCAAAATAAAATACTTCACTCAGTAATTTCTGCAGAAAGGCTCTCATTCCTGCCTGCCCTCCAGTATTTAGAAGGAGAGGCAATCCTGGCTGGAAGATTTCAAACCAAGGGGGCTTGCCCTGATCCTTTGGCAAGTGTTTCTAGGAGTTTATTATAAAAAAATTTGCCCNCTTTTTTTTTTTTTTTTTTTTTTTTTTTTTTTTTTTTTTTTTTTTTTTTTTTTTTTTTTTTTTTTTTTTTTTTTTGCCTGGACACGTTTAACTCTAATTTCTGAGCATCTCATCACACCAACCCTTTTTCTGCTAAATAAAACATTTTGACTCTCTTCCCAAAGTGGAGACTTGAAGGCTACTATCCTATGAGTAAGTATGAGAGCTGTGTCCACCTCCCACCGTATCTCATGGCAGCATCCCAGAATTGTTTGGATTGAAAGGGACTTTAAAGATCATCTCATTCCACCCCCTGCCATAGACAGTGGGAGAGAGAAAGCAGCCACAAACTGCTAGGAGAGACGAGGGCTTGTACATCCATGAGTGATTAACCTAAAATCAGCATGGCAGCCTGGAGGTGAGGAATTTACAGACAGGTTGCGATGCAGAATAGTTACAACTTGAAAAAATCTCAAAGTTTTGGGGTCAAATCCCATCCTTTCTGGAAGCACTGAGGGGTCTGATGGTTTTGGAGCTCTTGGAGCTGGCTCTGCAAATTTGTAAATTCTCCTCAATGAATGCAAAGGGATGGAGAGCAGGGAGAGGAATTTCTGGTCCTCAGGCCTTCCCCAGGGTCCTACACTGTGTCAAACCCAGGAATGGCCCTCCCAGCAACAGAGGCAACACAGCAGAGACTTCTCCATGCAGAGCCACAGAGCAAAGCCCACAACATGTTCGGCTCCATATGGAAAGGGACAGCAAACAATCCTGGCAATATTATAATGCCTTTGTATAAATCAGCAGCGCAGCCTCAGATGGGGAGAAAAGTAATGATGCAGAAAAGGCAAGAAGTGTTCAATCAATATTTCTGCTCCGCATCTGGAAAGAAGGCAGGATGAGGTGCTTGTATCACATGAGGAGGATGAAGTACTTTCCAGTCCATTAGTAACCAAGGAGGTTGTTAAACAGCATCTACCAGCGATAAACAATTTTGAACCAGCAGGACTGGATAACTTGCTCCCAAGAGCCCTCCAACAGCTGGCTGAGAAGCTCTCTGGCCTGCCAATGTTAATTTTTAATAAATCTTGGAATACCAGGGAAGATCCAGATGGGTGGAAGCATGCAAATACTGCCCTGATCTGCTAAAGGGGCACGTGGGATGGCTTGATGAACACGTTGGCTTGCCTGCCATCAGTCACAGGTAAAATAATGGGAACTCTCCTGAAAGTCACCCAGAAGAGGAATTAAAGGATGGAAATACAGCTCATGTTTGTCAGAGAGGTTCTGCGGCCAACACACCTTGTCAAACAAAGCTGATTTCGTTCTCTGAGTAGATTACAAATTTGGTTAATAAAGATAATTGCTTAGAGATAATATACATATGCTTTTGTACAGCATTTGATTTACTAGGGCGTGGCATGTTGATTATAAAATGAGCACTGCATTATGCGAATAAAGCACATGTGCAGGGGATTTGCAGGTGATCCCAACAAAGCTGTCTGAGGGGAATTGGGCTGTTTCCAGGGGGATTTCACATGGCTCAATCCCAGCTCCAATATTCAGCATTTTCTTATCTGGGAGCAAATATAACATCGCTGCTGATACATCAGCTATGTGCTACACAAACAGGAGAGGCCAAGCCATCTGAGCAGAGCTGAGATGATGACAGCCCAGCATCTGGCTGGGGTCATCACTGCACCTCAGAGGGTAAGAGGAAGGGGACAGTCAAGGAAAAGCAGAGCTGGGATGCTCAGAATCAGGGCAGTGATGCTGTAGCAGGTGGTGGTGGGGACTACATGGCCCCAGGGAGATGCAGACCCCAGGCTTAGTGAGAGGGCAGAAGGTAGGATGCCACACATCCCTAAGGAAAGCTTCTTGGAGTGGGTATCAGGAGGTAAATCAGAGCCTGGGATGAGGGGGTCGGGAAGAATGACTCCATATTGCAGGACTTTCCATCTGCGGTTGGATATTGCCTAGGAAAGGATGCATGACCAGACCAGCCCCTTCCATGCTTATTCTGGCACTGACCTTTGGGACCCAGAGGAAATCAACTAAAGCTTGAACAATCTTTTCCTAAAAGGAATATCCCACACGGCCTTTTGTATCCCTGAGCTTTATCTCTCCCTTGGGAAAACACCCAGCGCATGGGCGGACACCTCAGTGATCCTCTGAAGGGAAGCGCAGAGGTGCCAGGCACAGAGTGACACCCCTGTGGGCAGCCCAAACACTTGGACACCTGGGTCTTGTCTGCTGCTCCAGACACAGAAATCTAGCTGAAATAAAAGGTTTTTAAAAAGCTTCACCAAGCCTAAATGCTCAAACAACCCTACGTGAAGTAGGTTTCATCCATTGTAGTTACACCAGTATCACTTACACTACCTCTGGCACCCTCTTCAGCAACATCTCTTCTTTTTTCTGAGGCATCATCAATTCAATTCGGTTTTATTTTGGTTTACTTCTACTCTTCCATCCTTGAAAACCAGAAGTTACTCATGTTTACGTGGGACTCATGCTGTTTAGGAAAAGCTGCTCATCCTGGCTGTGGCCAGCCAATATCCATCCCTTGCTTAGGTGGATGTTGGAGAGATGTGGGGCCCAGCAAATTCATGGGAGAGTGCATTTCTCTATGCTCAGAGCAGAAGAGGGCCCTGTGGGAGAGAGGAGTGCATGCTCACCAGTTCATGAGTGCTCCTCACTCTCAAATCCCAGGGGCAGGTCCTTATTGTTGGTCTTCAGAGTTCAACAGGAGCAAGGAACAGGTCCTTAGTGATTTGGACACACCAAGCCAGGTTTCTTGCCCAGCCTTCACTTGTGTCTTCTCCTGCATCTGGGAGGACAGTCTGGTACCTCCTCTTCTTCCTGCTGCTTCTGCAGTTGCCTTGGAAGGGAGCAGACCGGCTCAATCCCGCAAAAGATGAGAGGAAACTTGTCCATCTCAAGAGCCAAGAAAGCCCTGACCAATGCCACGACCACATCAAGGTTAGGCGCCCTCACTGTACCCCATGGAGGTCTCTGGAGCAGCTGGGATGGGGAGGAGGGTCTCACACTGGACTGACACTGTGGCATCTCTCCAGTGGGTCCATCTCTCCAGGGGGAGAACCTGGGAGGTTTGTTCCCTGATCCCAGCCTGAACCAAGCTCAAGGATTGCTCACCTCCACAGGCACCAACGTAGCGAAGGTGGGCAACGGTCTCTGCAAAACAGCCTCACAGAAAACCTAGAATTTTTTTGATCTCATGTCTTGCTGTCCTCCTGAATCCAATTCAATGAAAAATTTATCTTCCAACCTATTTCTTTTCCATCTGTCAGGGTTTGCAGATACTTTTGTTAATACAGCACGTGTCCTAAACATTCAGTTTCCTGTGGGAACTGGAGATGAAGCCTGGCTAAGGGCCAGGCTACCTTCATGTTTCCATTTGACTCTGCCACTAACTAGTGACGGAGAACCTGCTGCTCACAATGTTCCTCAAGGGCTCCTCCGACTGCTCCTGCTCCAGGGACAGAATGAGGTCAACAATTCAAATCCCAAATGTTTAACCCAAACAGGCCCCATCCATCAACACCTGAGCAGTGGATTAGAATACATTGTTATTGCTGAAGGTGAATTGAAGGGATAAGACATTAAATCAGAAGTCTTACCTAATGCTAGACATCACAAAATGCTGCAGCTTTTGCCAAAAAGGAAAGGGGAAAAAAAAAAAAAAAGCCAGTTTGTTTTAAAATCACTGAATGCCAACCAACAGAGTTTTGGTGAGGTGATCCAANCAAGGTGAAAAATAGGTGCCCATCCAAAGTAAGACCATCTGGAGTCTCACCTGCAAATGCTACTGGGACGATCCAGCAGGTACCAGCCAAAGACCTTGGACAAGGAATCATCTTCTCTGTTGTGGTCCCACTACCCAAACCATCAGGAGCTCACAGGACACTCCATCTCCCCAAAGAGTCACCAATTTTGATTGTCTCTTCTATCTCACCTGAATTTATTTGCTTCATCCCCAGAAACACTCCAGATCAGATTTGATTTGGCTTTGAGCAACCTGTTCTAGAGCAAGGTGTTGGAATGAAAGGAGTTTTAAGGTCCTTTCCAACCCAAACCATTCTGGGATTATGGGATTCTGTGCACTAAAGGGGAGATAGGATCACCACAGCATCACTCCTGAGCATGCCTTTAAATACCTGTGCTTAGTACAAAGTCCTCAGTGGGTGAGAGCCCTGCCAGGGAATGCCTCGCTGCCTTGCCTGCCTCCCACCTTCTCTTCCTCCCCAGCTCTGCATCCATGAGCAGCCAGGCTGAGGAGCATAGCGTGACCCCAAGTACTCCAATGCCTCCAAGAAAGGTATTACCTCCACTCCCACCTTCCTCCTCGCCTCCAACTCAGCTCCCTGGGACAGTGTGTTTTTCCCTGCCACAATTAATGCTTGACGAGGCAGAACATCCTCCCCCCGCTCCAGTCAAGCCCGAGGGAGGGTGCAGCCAGACTAGATTACTTAGAAGAGAAGGGGAAAAAAATAAAATTAAATAACCACAGCAGACAAAGGCTTCTTGTCTCAAAACCCTTACTGAGCCAGCACACGGGGCAGGTTGGCACTGCGCTCAGGTGATGCTGCATAGGCAGGGGCTGTGCTGGGGTTGCTCTGGGCACCCCAGTGCAGCACCCTCCCAAATTCAGCAACAGGGACCCACAGTGCCCACCCAGGCACCCAGTTCTTAGCAGGTGGAAAGGACCCAAGATTTCACATTTAGGGAGATGTGCAAGACACAAAAGGTTTGGCTCTGACTGCTCCAGCGGGACCTGACTTTTTCAACAGGTTGAACTTGTAATTGCTTATTTTTCTCCCCTATATGAAAAAAAAAAAAGGAGGAGGAGTAGAACGGACTCATTTATCAAGTGCAGCCAAACACTAGGCTGGACTCAGAGTCAGTGACACTTTGTATAATGGCATTCCAATTTGTCCTCCTAAATAATTCGTATTTTAATGAGCCCTTTTGCTCCAGCCCCCACACTTTCTCAGGTCCTTCTGTGCTTTAATTTGATTTTTAAATATTTCCAGTGTAATATTTTTATTAACAAAAAGGAAAAGAAAAGCAGGCTTGCTTCCCTCCTGGCTTCTATGGGAGCACGTAATGAATTTCTGAGCACAGGAGCCGTCTCGGCTCTTATCTCCATGGCCTTGCTGTTCCCAAACCTACTTATTTAAAAAACTCCCCCATCATGAGATAATGGGAACAGAGAAAGTCAGCAAAGAAACAAAAAGGCAATCAGATCTTTACAGAAGCAGGGGGGCACCATGATTTCCACCTGTTCTTCTCCTGCTGGGACAGGTCTTTAGGTCAAGATACCATAAATGAGAAGAAGTCGCTTCAGGGAGTGCAATCATGAGAGATGTGCTCTACATCAAAAAGCTATTTTGCAGAGCTTGGTCTTGCTAAAGGCTCCTCCATTGGGGTCATGCTCAGCTTGCTGTGGCAATGGCGGCATCCCAGACCTTGCAATCCCTGTGCTGGTGGTGGGGTGGCTGGGCCAGGTTGGCTGGGGATACCGGGCACCCAAATTCCAGGTGCTCCAGGCCAAGGTGGCGGTCCTGGCTGTCTGTGGTGGGTCCCTGGGGAAGGGCAGTGGAGCTCTGATCCCTTAGCAAACCCATGTGGGCCAGAGCGACCTGGGGGTGAGGGCATTTCCAGGCCATATCAACAAAAATTCTGACCTATTCCAACACCAAGTCACACCTACACCACCTGCTCCTGAAGGTTCCTTGTGCTAGAAGGCGTGAAGTGAAAACCCTGTTGACAGCTCAGCAAAAGAATGGGAACCAGAAGGTGTGGCAGCATCTTCCCTTGCCCACCTCTGAACCCCATCGCCACGGGCTCCTGCTCATGGTGGTGAAAGCTCGGTGGCCTGCCAGATGGCCCCACCACGACACCCCTCAGTGTAAGTGCCAGAGCAGGCACTGTCCTGGCTGAAGGATGGAGCAGAGATGGCTGAAACAGTCAGGAGGAGGGAATGAGAGATGGTGGGGGCCCCACACATCCACTTCCTCACATGAGCCTAACAAGTCTCATTAACAGGGAGGACTTTGTTCTGCAGCTGGGTGGGATGTGGGTGGGGGATGCAGGAGGAGAGAGTCCTGACCCCGTCAGGCAAGGGAAGAGCCCTGGAAAGGTGACAGGTTCTGGAAGGGCCTTCAGCCTAAGCCAGGTTAGGGATGGGGTGACACTGATGAAGTGGAGACACCTAGGACAAGGTGACCCAACCAGTCCATCCCCTTTCAGATTCCATCCCCAGAACTCCAGGGCTGTGGGAGAAAAGAGCCACCGAACACTTAAGGGAGAGGTCAGAAAAGCAGCATGTCCTGTCCACAGAGTTTCACTGGCAGACAGGACAGAGTAAAGTTTATAATGAAGACTACCCAAAAGGGAGGCTTGGCTTAAAGACCTGCAAAACCTCAGCAAACCTGGTTAAAACATCAGCCTAACCAGGATCAGTGCAGCTCTCCCCTTCAGACTGGGGAAGCAAATGTTACAGGTTTATACACTAATTTATTTCTACCCATTTAACAAATTAATGTGTCCCTCCCATCCCCCTTCCCTGGAGCAGCAGGCTCTGCAGCTCAGTCAGTGATACTCCTACTTCCCAAAGCCTTGGAGATATGCTTGACCTTCATTACTGCCCTGCTTTAATTTCTGGCCTCCCTTTGCTAACCCTCTCCGATGGAACTCTGCCAGGCTTTCTCCCTCCCTTGACACCATCCTTGCTGCTACTTTGCTTGGGTTTTAATCACCTTCTGCTTTGATGCCTCCAATCTTTTACAGCCTCCCCCTGTGCTGTGCCATCTCACCGGCCTTTTTGGGAGTACCAGATGGACCAGCCAGATTACTCTTAGGAAATACATACTCTTTTCTTGGTTTCTTCCCTACCCTGGGAAAAGCTTCAAAGCTGCTTTCCCTGCTGGCAGGATTCCTTGGAGAAAAGCTCTGCGGACAAGGCCAGCAATCACAGAGTCCCAGAATGGTTTGGGTTGGAAGAAACCTTAAAGCTCATCTCATTCCACCCCTCTGCCATGGGCAGGGACACTTTCCACTGTCCCAGGCTGCTCCAAGCCCTGTCCAGCCTGGCCTTGGACACTGCCAGGGATCCAGGGGCAGCCACAGCTGCTCTGGGCACCCTGCGCCAGGGCCTCACCACCCTCACAGAGAAGAATTCCTTCCCAATATCGAATCCAACCCTGTCCTCTGGCAGTGGGAAGACATTCCCTGTGTCCTGTCCCTCCATGCCTTGTCCCCAGTCCCTCTGCAGCTCTCCTGGAGCCTTCTCTTGTCCAGGCTGTACTCTCCAACACCCGGTGCCCAAGCAGCTTGGCATTATGGCTTTAGGTCACACTCAGGGTTCACCAACGGCCCTGAACAGCTCAACACCCCCAGGCTGATGCACCAAGCCCCAGCTGTGCTTCCAGGAATGTGCTCTCTCAACTCTAAGAAGCTCAAGATTCTTTTAAACCTCTGAATAAAGGGTGATCACTCTTCCAGGTCTCATTTATAGTTCTTGCTTTCGTTACCATTCCCAAACAACATCCAAGCCTTATCTGAGCGTTAAATTCCCAGCTCTGGAGGCATCCCCTGGCAGCCACTTTCACAGACACAACCCAAGGGGAAAACATTTTCTCATGGACATGGCTGCTTCCTTAAACAGACTCTGTGTTATGAGATAGGG
>VZTX01026583.1:0-34101 GCA_013400915.1 Pardalotus punctatus | reverse complement strand
TTTTCCAGCTTCTCTCTCAGTGATTTTTTCCTCTGGCTGGTAATTGTTCTCATTGCCCTTGGCTCACAGATGGTCCTTGGAGAGCTCAGTGTTGACGTGGTGCCAGCTCTGCTCCACTCCAGCTGCTAAAGGGCATTGGGAGACCAGCTACCACTGTGCAGAGACCTTTCCCCCGCTCCATCTGCCCATCCACACCCACACAATCGCTGCAAAAGGGTTTGCTCACCAGAGCTGCCACAGCTGGGAAATGTCTCAGCCCCATCCCAGCATCCAGGTCACCCTCCAGCCCCTCAGCCCCCCATACTAAGCCTCCCCATTCTATCTGGATCTCCCTACCCACCCTTCCTCCTTGACAGTCTCTCCTGCCATGCAACTGAGTCACTTCCCCTTCTCCAAACTTCTCCTTCAAGGTTTCCCATCCCCTTTGGCTTGGGAGCACCTCTGCAGTCCCAGTCCCAGCAAACCTCACTCACAGAGGGATCCCTGCACTCAGGGAGCAGCCCCTGGGCTGAAATTCTTTATGCTGAGGGTGACAAAACACCAGCACAGGGTGCCCAGATCAGCTGTGGCTGCCCCTGGATCTCTGGCAGTGGCCAAAGCCAGGTTGGACAGGGCTTGGAGCAGCCTGGGATAGTGGAAGGTGTCCCTGCCCATGGCAGGGGGTGGGAGGAGATGAGCTTTAAGGTCGCTGCAAGACAACCCATTCTGTGATTCCAGCCCCTGGGCTCCAGCCCTGCTCCACAGGGACAAACTCGGACTGCCACCTAGGCAGGATGGATGTGAGTGGAAGAAAACAAGGGGGGGAAAAACACAGCAGAGAGGAGAGGAGGTGAAAGGAGGTCTTATTTTTCACCAAGCCAAGTTGTTTTTGGAGGCACAGACACTGGGCTCATTCATGAAGCAGCTAAGTGCAGGGTTTTCAACGGAAACAATGAATTAACAAGGATGAGCAGCCACAGGATAAATGACCTTTTTCCTGCCTCCCAAAGTGTCCTGTTTCTTTCCTAACCAAGCAGCCAACAGCTCATTTAGCTTCAAGGCACTCAGCCCCAGAGACCTGGTGCCTCTAGAGAAGTCTGAGGGCTTAGACAGGAGCTTTCCATAGAGGAACCTCCTTCCCTGTGGCTCCATACGCTTCCCACTCAAACCCATGGGAGCTGGGGGCTGTAGAGGATCCCACATGGCATTTGGGATGTGAAGCATGGGTGATGCCACCCAGCAAGGTGACAAGCCCATGGCTAGAGCCAAGGCATCATGGAATGCATCAGAGAAATCTCAGACTGGAAATCAGGAACAGGCTCTTCACCCAGAGGTGGTCAGGCACTGGAACAGGCTCCCCAGGGATGTGGTCATGGCCCCAGACCTCTCAGAGTTCAAGGAGCATCTAGAAGATGCTCTTAGTTTTGGAGAGTCCAGCAAGGAGCGGGAAGTTGGAGTTGGTGATCTTAATGAGTTCCTTCCAATTTACAATCACAGAATTGTCATGGTTGGAAAAGCCCTCCAAGACCATGGAATACAACCATTCTGCCAGCACCGCCAAGGCCACCACTAACCTGTGTCCCCAAGGGCCACATCCATGTGACTTTTAAACACCTCTAGGGGTTAACCTCCAACTCTGCCTTGGGCAACTGTGCCAGGGCTGGACAACAAATTTCATGACAGAATTTTCCCCAATATCCCATGTAAACCCCCCCGGCTGCCCCCTCATGTCAGGAGTTGTGCAGAGCCACAAGGTCCCCCCTGAGCCTCCTTTTCTCTAGGCTGAGCCACTTTCCCAGCTCCCTCAGCCACTCCTGGTGCTCCAGCCCCCTTCCCTTTCCATTCCCTTCCCCGGACACACAAGATATCCCATGGTACTCATGATTCTATGATCAGTGCCCTGAACACCAACCCAGTGGGACCCAACTGAACCCATCCACGGGAAAAATGATCCCAGTTCACTGAGAACCCAGTACCTTTCACCAGTGAGCAATTTCTCTTCAAAGACAGAGAAGGAAAGTGGTTTGACTCACAGTTTCTGCTATCTCAAAATCTATCAGAGGGATACACTACCCTACGCTAACATAACGGATTAAAGCAGAAGATAAAATGCCGTTCCATTATCTATTTATTAAAAGCACCACTTGAACTGCTTTTATTCAGTGTACATCTCCCAGTAAAGAGGCACTCCTTGACGGTGTAAATCAGCGAGCAATTGTGTTTTAACAGCCTTTAGAATGGCATTTCCCCACGCTTTTAGACAGAGTATCAGACAGAAAACCTCTTCCAAAACTCACTTATTGTAACAGGCGAGATCACAGAGCTCTTTACTGCTCCTCTACCACCAAGACAAATACAAAATGGGCTTCTAAAACTCACAAAGCAGAGATCATTCCCATTTCTGTCGCATGAATATCCTTAATGACAGGACAAAATAAATAATTTTGTTAGCAGGGGAGAACTGTGCAGCTCCCACTGACAGACAGGAGTTCTGGTAGGTGATGAAATGCAGGCTGCAGCTCCCAGCCCAACGATGCCACCTCTGTGGTAGCTGTGGGTTCTGTGGGAATCAGCTCTTACAGAGCCGGAAGGGATGAATCCACCTTAAATCTAGCAGTTCTCTAAGCGAAAGGGGAAGAAATGATGCCAAACTTTAAGTAAAAGATTTCAGGTGTGAATATAACAATGGATGTGAACTGCAAAACAACAAAAGGGAGGTTGCTGGATTCTCTCAGCTTCACCAGAATAAATTAGGTTTTTGCTTAATTGAGGTTATTTTTCCATGCCAAGAAATATTCCCCTTTACCTTCTGCCAGGCTCTTCTGCTTTGGTATTGTAATTTTATTTATAAAGTGTTTCAATAAAGAAACCTGGAGCAAGAGTATTCATGAGCTGGTTAGATTTCAAACGAAATGCTGGTGGAAGACAAGCACAGTAAGCTTCACCCTGAGATGTGGAAGTCAATAGTCTCCACTATGGACAGGAGCAAATGTCAGATCTGATCAGGAGAGGATGGAAAGGGATGGAGCCACATGCATGGGGAATGATACCCATCATCTGGAAACTATGTGAGTGGACAGATGGATGGATGGAGGGATGGATGGAGGGATGGATGGAGGGATGGATGGATGGATGGATGGATGGATGGATGGATGGATGGACGGATGGATGGATGGATGGATCGATTCTGACCACATTGCTGCTGTCAGGAGGACCTCAGCACTATGGCGGACTCAACACCGAGGTTGATGTCATTGCTCCTTCCTTTCCTGTGGCCACCTGCAGTTCATCTCCTGCTGCAGATGAACCGGGGCCCTGCCTTGCTGGGGACAGCCAGGGCCCAGCTGTGTCACCTGCAAGGACACCTTTCCCTGGCTGGCTGCTCACCCAGCCTAATGCACCCCAAACTTCTGGCTGCTCTTACACAAGCTAAATTCTGACAGGGCTGTCAAAGCTGAAAGATCATTTCAAACCACAATCGCTTCAAATTCAGCCTGTGATCTCCTTGGCAGGATCTCCCTTCAGCAGAGCAGCCCCAAACAGGAGCTGACAGTGCTCTGCAACCTTTTGAACCAGCACTCAGGTCCCCTGGGTACTGAGGGGAGGGTTTCTCTCAACGGCGTGCAAGCTCCCTGACTCTGACAGCCCCGCTCTTGGGCTGCCTGGGAGGGGACCAGCATCCCATTCCCTCCGTTCCGTGGTGTGAAATGTCACTGGGGAAGGTGCACTTGTCACCAGGAATAAACCACGACACAGAAGTTGTGTCACGTCTTCTCTCTGGGAGGACAGAGCCAGCTGAAGTCAGAGAAAATCTCTCCTGATGCCGGTGGGGTTTGGATCTGTCCCGGAGCAGTGAGCAGAAATGCCCAGCAGCAAGGAGTAAAACCTCTCCTAAATGACATGGGTTATCAGCTGGCATGGAGGGAGCCCCAGGGGACACCCCAGGCAGGTGTCCCTTCACACTGAGGTGCCAGCCAGTGCAGCCCCCTGACTATCTCCTTAACATAAGTCACCCCATTTCCATAAAGCCTGGACAATGCCAGCTTCCCAGTCAGGCTAAATAAATCCCTTCCCTTTTGCTTCCCCTGACAGCACATCTTACCCAGAGCTATTCTGAGACAAGAGCCCCCAGAAGACCAGAGAGAATTGTGTTTGAGGGTCAAGCTCAGGAGAGCATGGCTGATCCCCTGTGCTCCTGAAATGTTAACGTTTCCCAGATGAACCTCATAGTTTTCCACATTTTACTACCTTTATCTATCAGAACGATGTTAGAGAAAATTTTATTTCTCTCCGCAATTGGTAGCAAACCAGAAACAAAACCACAGCAAGAGTGACCCACACAGAAGAGAAGCAACCCTCATCTGATCTGGTGGGAGGAAGATACCAGGGCAATGCCTTACCTGGCTTACCTGGCTCAGCAACATCCTAGGAAACCAAGCATGGACCACAGACCTCCTGAACAAGATGTTCTGCAGGGGAAAAGATGATGTCCTGCCACGCTCTGGCTGAAGCCCAGGAAAAAACAGCACAGCCCAGGGGGGTGATCAGCAAGGCCAACCCCTTAGCTTGCAGTGCTGGCAGGCTGAGGCTGACACAGGCAGGGGTGTCACCACACTAAAGGGCTGCCGAGCCCATGTCCGGCCCCTCTGATCCTCCCTGAAATGTGGGTCAAGCCACAAGGTGACAGCCAGTGCTAAGGGAGCCAGCCCTGCCCACTGAGGTGCTTCCAGCACTGTATCAAGAACTAAAGCCAAGCAATAAAAATTAAAAGAGAAGTAATACGGATCATAAAACCCAAGCACAAAACTAAAAAGTTCCCGGACACTGATGCGTCGTTAAGACAAGGCATGAAACTCACCTCACTGCGCTGCCAGGTTTCCTTTCCAAGAGAAATTATCCTGGTTTCTGATTATTTTTTTATCAAAACGGGTCAGGCTTTTGTCACCTGGTTCTCCAGTGTTACGGGAGGAAGGTGGTGGAAAGGCTTGGGACTTGTGTGTCACCCCTGTACACCACTTCTTGTGCCTCTTCTACCTGCTGGGCTTTGTGGCTGAGACCATCAGTGTCTTGAACCAATGACTGAACACACCCAGTTCAGGAAGGATGCTATGGAGGAGTGTTAAACAGATCCAAAGGAACATGGAATGTTTTGAGTTGGAAAGGAACTGTTAAAGGCCATCTAGTCCAGCCCCCTTCTTATGGGCAGGGTCACCTTCCACTAGACCAGGGTGCTTCAAGTCCCATCAAACCTGGCCAGGGATGGGGCATCCACCACCTCTGATAACTGATAACTAAAATAACTGGCCCCAGCCTAAGGGGGCTGCTGGGTTCAGCTCTGATAAGGGAAAACATTATTTTGGTAAAAGTTCTCCATCCCCCAACCTTGCAGTGACTGGTAACTCACAGACATCCTCCCCCATCCCATTGGTTTCCCACTACAGAAGGTCCCCCAGCATAGCACCCAGAGCACCGGGAATTCTGTGTGGGTAGGAGTCCAGATTTAACTCTTTTGGACACAAAGCTGAGGTTTTAATCATCCCTGGTCAGTGGGAAAAAAAGAAAAAAGTGGGAGATCCACCGCCACCACTACCACTGCCCATCATCTCCATCCCCCACGTGTGCAGCCCTGCTGGCCCATTAACATCCCCTTCTTGTAAATATTACCTGAACACTCCTGCCTGCCCTCCTGCCCTCAACTAAAGGTGGCCTGGGGGAGAAGCAGGTAAGAAAGCACACAAATTTAGCTGATCTCCACAAATGGTAAAAATGGAGCTCAAGGAAAAAAGCATGGGCAGAGGGGATGGGCAAGGGCAGGGCAAGCAGGACAGCAGAGCCCCTCTTGCCCAAACATCCTTGTGAATGCCCAGCTGTCCTCATCTCCCAACACTTCATGGGATTTGAAGAAAATCTGCACGCCACAAGGTCCAATTCTCTGCTCTGAAGCAGGTTATCCTTGCAAGCAAAACCTTCCCTCTGCTGAATCCCATGCTCCCAGAGCCACTAGGCTACTCCCACCAATCCCACCAGGGTGGATGTCCTGCCAGCCACTCTCATCTCATGACATAAAGCAGAGGTTGAGCCCAAAAGCTCTGCAGCTCCCAAATCCCATGGGAGCCTGCAACACTACTGCATTAGGAGCCACTGCATCTCACAAGCAGAGATGGTCAGAAGCATCTGGAAAGGCCAGACGGGGACTTGGAGAAACCTGCTCTAGTGGAAGGTGTCCCTGCCCATGGCAGGGGGTTTAGAACTAGATGAGCTTTAAGGTCCTTTCTAACCCAAACCGTTCTGTGACTCTATGATAAATATCTCAAGCTCCAAACAGCATCTCCAGCATCCATGGGGATGCCAGAAACACAACTGGCACCTTCAGCAGGATGCCAAGCTCCCAGCTCCTGCTGCAAGGAGTCACAGGTCACAAACAGAGCAGCTCCAGCTTTACACAAAGGTGGTTTTGCTGGAACAAAAGCAAAGGCCACAGAAATAGGTTGATCTTTTCTCTTTTTTTCCTAAGATATGACTAAACTCCACGAGCAGGTAGTGCCTGGGCATCCTGCAAGCATCCTGCAAGCAGTGCTTTCAACATGAAGGAACAAAAGGCTGCGGTGGGGAGGAGAATGGTGGGAAACCTTACGGGCTCCTGAGATTCATTTGAGACCTGGTGTTTGCAGCACAGGCTGTATTTCATCTTTTCATAAGTAACTCTTACCAGGAAACATTACAAAAAAGGGGGCATTTCAAGGCAGAAAAGTTGGTCACCAAACGTAATTTTATTTTATTTTTTTTAAACCTTTTGTTAGCAACTCTTCTGGGGAGCAAATCCAGCAGAGGCAATACAGTGCAGCGTGCACTCCTAAATTAGTTTCCAGGCACTTGGGATGCTTTATTATTCATTTCCTCCAAATATTAGGTAATGCCTTTCACCCCTTTCAAAGTCTGTACGAGGGCTCTTTGATGCATTGTGGGACTTGAAAGTTTCAGGTCTAAAGAAGCATTTCTTTTAAGTCCTCCCTTTTATCAAGCATATTCTGTTCTGTTCACTATGATGCACACAATGGCATGAGAGTCTTGACCTGCTTCATGTCTGATGAGTTGAAATCTCAGATGCATAGGATAAAACAGCCATTCCTAGCAATACAGCTTAAACACTTAGGGCTCTATTCCGGCAAATATTACCCAGGGGTCTGCCACGCCACTGAAAAGCTGCAGAAATTGGCTCCGTAGACGGCTGACCAATTCAGCAGTGAGAAATGACCCCACCACATTAACTCCCCTTTTCATTTCACCCTGGGCGAGCCGGGGTCTGGAGGTAACCGCAGCAGAAGGCAAGAGCCGGCTGAAGCCAGATTCATTTTCTTTATATAAAGTATTTTTGTGTGCATGTGTGACCATGAATGTCATTATGCGGATCTGCAAAAGAAGGAAAGTAATGACATTAGGGCACAGGCGTAGGAATCAGGGAGGTTTTTGTCTTTCGGTGACACCAGAGTGCTGTCACGTCTTCTGGACAAGCAGAATTTGTAGGCTTTAAAACACTGCAAATGTCTCAGAAAACCAGGTCTCTGCCTCTGCTGAAAGGATGTGGACTTTGGCGGGTCATTTTGCACCATCCTGGATTGATCTCCTCCCTGTGTTAACCAGAATGAATACCTCTTGTTCCATACAATCTACACTGTTCTATAATAATTTAGCCTGTTTACAGGGTTTTTTTCACCGTTTTTCCTCTGTACACTGCAAGCTCACTAGCTCAGAGATGGCTCCTGTCCAACCATATACTGGACCCATGGCAGGGATGCAAAGTGAAATTTACTGCAAAAGCAAACACGTGTCGATACAAAATATGATGGTTTTGTCCTTTAGACAACTGCACTGACATGTTTTTACAGAAGTACCAGGTGGCTACTCTAGGATATTACTCTCCTCTTATCAACCTCCTCTCGACAGGTTAGAACCAGGAAAGATTTTTTTAAAGGGCAATCCTAAATTGTAGGGGTAAAATTTAAAGGATGGGCTGGAGAGCTCCTAAATGGGCTGAAGCTGCTGGAATTTGCCTTGCATGTTTTATACCCTAGGAGCAAAAGATGCCTCTAGAACAAGTCAGAAAACCACTGTTCATACTATAAGGGAAGATGTTTGTAAAAGAGACAGGTCCTGTTTTTATGACTCCCCTTGCCTGCCCCAGTGCTACACCTTGGTATACCCTGCAATTCCATCCTGTCAGCCTGAGACCAGCTTCGATAACCCCAACATTTCACTGGGAAGACTATTACTTAAGCTACATAAAAAGGAAGAAGTTAATTTCGCGTGAGTAAAACCCAGCTATGTCTTTCCTCATACTGACAAAACACAGCAGCACCTCCAAAGCCTGTAAAAATGGGAATATACGCATCTGCAACCCCTGGCCCTGGTGTGTGTGATTTTAGGATTACCTCTAAAAGCAAATCAGATCCACAAGGATACCATCTCCCAACACATTCACCTCCACCAGGATGCAGCAGAGCCAGGGAGGTGAGTACAAGCCTGATTTTTGAAGGATGCTGAGCATCTCTCCCATAGCTGCCATGGCAGTAACAACAACAGGTACCAAAGATGATATGATAAAGACTGTGCAGGGCTTTGAACAACTTGGTCTAGTTGAAGATGTCCCTTATGGCAGGGGGGTTGGACTAGATGTCTTTCAAAGGTCCCTTCCAACCCAGCTATTCTAGTCTAGTCTAGTCCAGTCTCAGCTCTCACGTTACCCACTGGCCAGGAGGCTTTTTAGGAGCCCTCTTAAGCATCCTGACAAAAATGCCATCAGGACACATATGGTTTGTGCCCTCCATAGGAGGTGTGCAGTGCTGCTCTGCCAGAGGGCAGCTGACAAATCATCACCATGCATCCTCCAGATCCTCTGAGGAAGGAGAAATTCCAACAATGCGATGATTTATCAGTTTGCAGGTGGAAATACTTTCAGTTGAGACAACAATTCTATTCCTTTTGAAGTAAATGAAGAGCTTTTGCCTGGGGACCCTGTCAGGAGCAGAGGCAGAACAAGGATGGGACCCAGCACTCACCAGTCAGCAGAAAGATGCTGTGGGAGTGTCTGCACAAATTTTTAGGGAGCCTGAAACAGCTCCTTTGAGAAAGGGAGACAGAAAGGGAGACAGAAGAAGCAAAACCACAAGAGAACCGAAATCTATTTGTAAACCCCAGGCAGGGTTGACATGAAGCAGCTGGCACGGGTGTGCAGAGATGATAATGGAGCCTGATGGATAGTTCACAGGATTATCAGATACCCTCCAACTCAAATATGCTGAGGAACCAATTATTTAATGCTAAAGACAGTGCGAATGGGTGTTTAATAAGTTGGATCACTTCAGTATTGCTGGAGCTCGAGGGGCCAAACCCCCACAGCTGTAAGTCAGGAAAGCCAGCACGACGAAACACCCGGTGCTTCAGATACACTCCAGTCATCACCATCTCTGCCGGAAGTCTGGGGGACACAGAGGGGAAACAGCTGGAATTGGGAGCAGATGGCTGGGATGGAGAAGCATACTCACCACCACCAGCCCTGGCTGGAGATGGCATTCAGCTCTGCAGCCAGTAGCCTTCCTGGTTGCCCTGTTTACAGGAGAAGGGGTTGCTGTTCCCAGGAACACAGTCTGGGTTTATTTTCTAGCTGATTGTAGAGGTAGCAGGGAAGCAGTAGGAGGTGTGGGAGCTGGAGAGGAGTTTGGTCTCCACTCCAGGCACTGATTAGAACCTGTTTTGGAGTCTGGGATGATTCCTGTGAACAAAGAATCCCTTCTCAGGCTCTTCTGCTGGCAGGGGTGTTGGGGGACAGCAGGGTCTCAACACCCTCCCTGGCTGCCTTGTCAGGTGACCCTGCAGACACACCACCCCCTCACCTGGGCTGCTTCAGCAGCCAGAGGAGAGGGACAGGCTTCTGCTCATCCTCGAGTGCTGCCCAAACTAGATCAAGATGTAACGTGGGATAAAAACATCTCCACTAACTATAGATGGTTCCTATGTTTTTAAATGTCTGAAGATTGCTTCCTGAAACCACACAGTGTTAGCTTCTCCCTTCATCTATACTCAAATTGCACTATAGGAGCTGAGGCATGTCTTAAAAATCTGCATCTCCCCATGATCCAACCTTCACCAGCACTGCTCCTGTAGTCCAGGCTACAGCAGAGATGCAAGAACAGATGTAAGAAAGAAATTCTTTTTGATGAGGATGGTGGAGACCCTGGCACAGATTTCCCAGAGAAGCTGTGGCTGCCCCATCCCTGGCAGCGTCCAAGGCCAGGTTGGATGGGGCTCGGAGCAACCTGGGACAGTGGAAGGTGTCCCTGCCCCTGGCAGGGGGGAAAACATGAGCTTTAAAGGTCCCTCCCAACTCAAACCACAGTTCTACAATTCTGTGATAGCTCAGCACTGAGATGCTCCTCAGCATCCATCACACATGCACAGAGGAAAGCTGTGGGAATTTTGTCCCTGAGGGGTGGGAACTTGCAGAGACTCACAGCATAGCTCCGCTGAGGGCTTGGCCAGTGCAAACTGGGAAGGTGCTCATGAGAAGATGTTGAAAAAACATTAGCCTCCCACCTGACGCGATGCAAAATATCTCAGTTCAAAAACATCAGCTCAGGGTCTGGCTCTGGCATATCTGAACCAGCTCAGACGATAAAAAACTGATTCTCCTTTTTTCCTGTACAAGACCTCTAGGCAAACATCCAAGTCGCAGCCTCCTGCGTGACAGCTGCAGAAAACAGGTCTGGAGAGGACCTTGAAATGCCACCCAGATCACAGCCCCGTGACTGGGTCTGGATGGGGCCAAACACAATAACAGCCAAAAGCACTCCAAGCATTAACAAATATTGTTGCTCGGTGCACTCCTGTGCAGCTGCCAGCGTTATCTGCCGCCTGCTCCTTCCAGCACTCAGCACTGAGAACACGCATATTGATGAGAGCATCTTCCATGGGTTTACAGGAAGAACAATTAGAGCTTCAGTCATTGATGACAGCAGAGAATCTAGGTGGTGGTGGTAAAGATGATTTGTGCTGATCCATTACTGTGACAAACTACCTCGTCTCCCACAGGAAGTCTCAATAACTGATGGGCAGATCAGAACCCCAAGACCCCAGGAAAGTATCAGGAAAGTACTCCGCAGTTTGCATCCCACTTGCCAGCTCTCCCCTCCAGGCTCACCCCGGTGTGTACTCACCAGTACCCTTGGTTTTGTTTCAAAATGGTGACACTCCTTTTGCTCCTCTGACCATTTCCTATAGAAAAACAGAGAGGAAAAAACCAAAACAAAACCCCTCATCAGATCCAGGACCGATTATGTGGTTAAGAAGGGCCAGCTCTGGAGAAACCTCTGCCATGCTCCTGCTCTCCCACCACACGTGTTTCCACAGTCAGTCCATCTGCTCGTCACCCCTCCCTGTATCACAACATCACCTAGCAACCCCGTGCCAGGCAGGTGCAAGCCCACCCCACCCTCGCACTGTATCACATCTCCAGTGGCAGCTGGGGGATGAACACTCCAGAACGGATCACACTGAGGCAGCTTTGGGCTGCTTCAGCCATCACACCCCACAGCTAAACATTACAATTCAATCCCCTCGGGATTATCAACTTCCCAGGGCTTCCTACAGCCGCAGTTCAGCCACAGCAGTACCTGCAACAAATCCCCATTCCAAAACTGCTGGGGCAGAGAGGGAAGATGTGAGACCAGCATCCCCCAACTCTGTGCATAAAAGTGCCCTGCACCTCTCAGCTTGGGAAAACCTTCTGGAGAAATGGAGCTCTACCGAATCTGCTGGCCACCACTTGCATCTGCAAATGATGGTGACAGCAGGCTTGCGTTTCCAGAAGCTGACACCTCCATGTGGGAGGCCCAGCAGCTTGGCTGGAGGTGGGCAGGACTCAGGGCTGATGAAGGAGATCAGCACGAGGATGTTTTGGAGTACTTTACACCACTTCAGAACAATCTCAAGGTGTGAGACCCCCCACCAGCAGGCAGCGATCATATCTACAGGGTCCTGTGTGCCCCTAGTACAGCCTGGAGGCCGGCCCAGCCTTCTCCTGGGTAAGGGCAGAAAGACCATTATGACTATTACAAGACTGGGCACATAGGATACCAGAGTGCTCAGCTGGAAACTGAGCCTGTGGCTCAGCAGTCAGATGGAAATGCAGCATCTGGATGCCAAAGAAGCCATGATCTGGGGTATTTTCCCTAAAATGGCACAACCAGCTCACACCTGTCCTCAAACCAGGATTTGTCCTGAGTCCAACCCAGGCTCGAGAGGTTCCCTCCCACTCTTGGAAGCTGCAGGGGAAACAAGACCTCTCTGCCAAGGCTTAGTGGTGTGCAAAGCAAGGAACAGCCACTCATTGTGGGCGGTCTCCATTTCACAGGAGAAGGCTGAAATCAAGGCACGGAGACACTTGTTATCATGGGGCAGCTGGAGATGGAGACACTGCCTTCTCTTCCCTGGTTCCCCAAGAGGCTCCTGACTGAATCAATCACCAAACCATCTCTTTTTCTTCTTCAGGCAGTGCTTGAATGGGTTTACTAGTACAGGGTCCACCAGCACTATTTCCCCTTACTCATTACACAGGGAAGCAACTGGGATCCTCTCCCTGCTTTTGGATGCAGCCTCTGCTCTTGATTCAGCCTTTATGGGACTCTCATTATTTTCACGGGAAAGTGTCAACAACATTTTCCAAGTCAGACTGATGCCTGGAGAAACCATGGGGTTCTGAACACCCTACCGAATTTATTAAACCGGTAAATAACTGCTGTGCACGTGCACTCAAGGAACAGAGCAAAACCACAAAGCATAACCTTTCTGATGGCCTCTCATTCTCCTTCTCATGCTTCTACAATCACCAGCCTGAGGACATTTAGGCAGTCTGAGGACATTTAGGCAGTAGGCAATGCATGGAGCATGTGTGAGTGGTGGAGCACTGAGCGGCTGCAGAGCAGCCCCAGGGCCATGATCAGCCCCAAGAACATGACTTCCCTGCACCTAATGAGTCTGTGTGCAGCTGCTGTGACCTGGTGCCCTCCAGCAGGACCTCCTTCCTTAGCCAGGGCCCCCCCCCTTCAGATCATTAACTCACAAGGAGTCGTCACTGCTGAAGACTAATGGCTCGTTTGCCACTCAGCAGCCAAAAGTGATCAGCAAGAGGGAAAAGAGCTTAATGCAGGCCTACCAACATGCCCACATTGGGACAGCACCACCATCTTTGTTTAGGGCAAAATTCACAGGGGAGGCTGCAAAAGTCCTGCAACAGATCCTGGCTTCACAGCAGAGCTCTGCTTGGGTCAATGCACAACCTCCCTCTGGCATCCCTCACTGCTTCCCTTGAGCAGCGCTGGGCTTCAGCTCCAACTTCCAGCTAAAGTCCCCTTCTCTCCCCAGGCCCTTCACTGCAGTTGTTCCCCACAGCAAGGGGAGATCAGCTTGTAAATGCAACACCTTGTTGCAGACAGGTGGGGTTGGGGTCTTCTCACAAGTGATAGGACAAGAGGGAACAGCCTCAAGTTGAGCCAGGGCAGGTTTAGACTGGATATGTGGAGAGATTTCTTCACAGAGTGGGTTGTCCAGCTCTGGCACAGCTTGCCCAGAGCAGTGGTGGAGTCCCCACCCCCATGGGATTTAAAAGCCATGTGGATGCGGCACTTAGGGACATGGGTTAGTGATGGCCTTGGCGGAGCTGGGGGCACAACTGGACTCAATGGTCTTGGAGGGTTTTTCCAACCTAAATGATTCTGTGATTCTATGATTCCACCTAAAAACCATTCAAATCACTGTCTGGGGCACAGAATTCTCATGGGGCAATAAAAGGGAGTTTCTGGGCTTAGAAAAGACTGCACCTGAATCACAGTTTCATTAACCCATGAAGAAAAATGGCTGTGAACAAACACGCTCATGATCCACCCTCTGAACCAGAAGATGCCCTGGTGCCCTTCTAGCAGTTTCCAAAATAGGATGGGCATTGCTGAGAGCAGCCCAGGCTTCATCCTCCTGTTCCCAAAACACACGTGCGATGAGAGGCTACAAATCAGCCAGGCTTGCCTGTGGCTTCCCCTTCAGCCACAAGGCCCCTTTTAGCTTCTTGGGGTGGTTTGAAGAATGAATTGAACACACCCTCCTGCAGATGACATTCAGGTTTCTAATTACCCTCCCTGAATACATCACTGACGTGCCACATCAGCTCTCTCAGGGGGGCTGTCCCTCTCACCGCATGTCTCCAGCAGTGGAGCTTCTGCCTCTGTTCAGCACACTGACCTCCCCACCACCTGGCTGGGCTCAGCTGCTGGGCTGGCAAAGATGATTCCCAAATAAACTGGTGATGAGGAATGCTTGTCCTGCCCTTGAGGCCAAGCCCACATGAAGAAACAGCCTTTATCACAGAATCACATGGTAGTTTGGGCTGGCTATTGCAACTTCCTTGCCATGAGCAGGAACATCTTCAACTAGACCAGGTGGCTCAGAACCCTGTCCAGCCTGACCATGAATGTTTCCGGGTATGTTTTGGGGCATTCAATGTTTTCTTGAATGTTTTGGGGCGTCCACAGCTTCTCTGGGCAACCTGTGCCAGTGTTCTACCACACTCATTGTAAAAAACTCCCTCCTAACAGCTGTTCTAAATTGCTCCTCCTTCAGTTTAAAACCACCACCCCTTGTCCTATTGCAACACACCCTGTTAAGAAGTTTGTCCCTGTCTGTCCTCTAAAGCCTCCTTTATGCACTGACAGGAGATCCTGAGGTCTCCCTGGAGCCTTCTCTTAAGGCATCTCAGCTGGGGTGCCCACATGCAGATCCTGGCTTTAGTTGCCTTAGTGCAGGTTCTCACTGCCACACTGGACTCCCTAAGCTATCCCAGACCCATACCTGGCTTTGCCAGATAAAACCCTGGACCTGCATCCCTCCTGGCTGACAGATGGAGACTGAGCAATATGTCCCAGGGTAAAAATGGACACCTGCAGCTGCATTGTGCCCTACACGTGGTGGCTGCCGCAGCTCTTACTGCAGCCCGTGGGGATGCAGTTGACATGATTTTGGGTGTTTGGTGATCCATTTTGTTACTTAAACTTCAGTATCTATTTTGGGCTATGAAACATCCTCCAGACTCCACTGACTCTAAAAGAATATTGGACACCAAGTTAATATCTTCATCTTCCACTACCGACCACCTCCAGCTCCTGACCTAAGTTTCAACAGCTCCAAAAAACCCCCCATTTGCATGGGATGGGGATGCCCTGCAGCTCTGCAGTCTCAGGCCCTGGCTGTGATAAGCAGAACAATCCTGGCAGATCCACGCTTCCAGGATGGTTCATGTGCCTCCTGCATAACAGGGCTGAAGCAAACAAATTTGACAAAGAAAGGAGAAAAAACAACTGATGTGCAAATCCATGTTATAAGTCATTCACCAAATCTGTTCTGCAGTTTTGAAATAATCTTGGAGGTCGCTTCCCAAGTGCAGTTTGCAAACCCTCTGTTAACCTGGTAAGCAGATGCTGCTACAGTAGGCTGTATTACAGCATCTTCAATAAATCCCCATCCAATATGACTTAAAAATGCCCAGGACTTTTGCAATCCGTTGTTTTTAAATCTTCTTGGTATATCTGAAAACCAAACATCGTAAAAAACCCCTTTGCTGTGATTCAGCTCTAGCAAATGAATCTTAAGCCTGGGGAAGAGCTCATCTCACATCTCCCTCCATGCCCAGGTAACCCCCAAATTCCTCCTAGAGGCCTCTGCCCATTTCCCTTCACATGCTCTGAAGAGTCTTTGACCTCCCCAGACTTTTCCTGAGCTTCACTGAAAGCTTGTGCTGCCTCAAACAGGGCAGTGCCCTGGAGATGCCCTCTGGAGTCACAGGAGCCAAGTCACCCATGTCCCTGCAGAAAATCCCACATGGAAAACATACCCTGAAAAGGCATTTCTACCATGCCCTTGCACACGTGGACATTTCATTGCCCAGGAGAGTGTTTGGGATGATTATTGCTCAAGGGTTTTTTATTGCCAGGGACTGTTTCTTCCAGCAAAAAAAACGCCCTGAGACAGATCATCCCTCCCAGCTCGGAAAGAACTGAGTGTGTGGATCATGCTCAGAAGGAGGCGTGACCTGGCTGCATCTTTGGGCTGACATCCTTTCCAATCTCCAGTGCTCAGTTTTCCCCCTCCTGTGTGAAAATGGAAACAACAGTGTCAGCTGTGGTTGGAAAGGGCTTTGAAATCTACAGGTGAGAAGTGCTAGGTAAGACAGTGCTGCACTCTTATAGAAATGGGGGGAGATGGAAAGGCAGCAAAGGAGGAAACCCCCACATAATAAATAATACTCTAAAAATTACGTTAAATGAGTGCATTAAAAAAACAATCCTGCAAGAAGCAGCTGCTTCACTTTGCTGTTGATAGGATCAATATAAGAGAGGAAATTACCATCCTGTGTTCTGCAACACATCACACTGACTTTCCTTTACAAACCCTAATGCTCCTGATTGCAGTGTCAACGTAAAATTTACCATAAAACGCAGAATCTCATAAACTTTACAACCTCAATCACACTCAGCTAGTGTTTTTACCCAAATCAAATACACATGCATGCACTTTACTCTCTGAGGTGGGTACACAACAACATGCTGCTGACAGCCCATGGGAGAGCAGACCAGGGTACCACTGCCTGATCTGAAAAGAGGAGTCAGGCCAGAAAACAAGCTGGAAAACGTACCCTCAGATCTCTGTGAGACAGCTCATCCAACGTACAGCAGTATGAAGCAGAGCCAGAACCATGATTTACGATGAAGGTGCGGAGGCCCTGGCACAGGTGCCCAGAGCAGCTGTGGCTGCCCCTGGATCCCTGGCAGTGGCCAAGGCCAGGTTGGACACTGGGGCTTGGAGCACCCTGGGACAGTGGAAGGTGTCCCTGCCCATGGCAGGGGGTGCAACGAGATGGCCTTTAAAGGATCCTTCCAACATAAATCATTCTATATTTCTACAATCAAATACAACATGACCTCAGGGGCAGCAGCTCTGGTGCCCTGAACACGCTGCCACCTAGGTGGCACCGCCATCCAGTGATGCTGAGCCAACCTCCCTGCACTGGGACATGCTCAGAACGTAGCTGTTTCAAGCCCTTTTGCAGGCTCTGATGGAATACCCCAAGTAATTTCCCTAATGCTGGGTGTCCTTCACAAATTTAAACCCATGCAGCTCCTACAGAGAAGATGGTGAGAGTTTTTACTGCAGGGAAGGAGCATGAAGCTACACCCACACCATGAGCTGACCATTTGCTCTTGCAGGCATGGGCTCCACTCAAGAGTTGACAAGGGAAAAACTAATTAGGCTTCTAATTTTGCTTCCTACATAAATCTTAAGTCTTTTTGCTGTTGTCACTATGACAGAAAGCTCATTTCTCTGCAGGGTTACAAAGGATTTTGGCTAAAGCATAACAAAAAGATGCATATTTCAAGTTGCACTTCCCCAGGAGTCCTAGAACACCACTCAGTGTCTGCAGTCTGCATGCACCCTGTAAGCTCTGGCTTAAAATTCTCCCTCAGCTCAAAATCACAGTATATATTTGGAGAGAAAAGTAATTTTTCCAATCAGCTGCTTGCCTTTGTGACTGACTGAAAGTGCAATGAGACAGATACTTGAAGATACAGAAAGGGTTAAACCTTGGGAGAGATCAGGCAGGACTTGGGGATGAAGTAGTTGATCAAAGGGTGGCTCAGAAGTTATTTAAAAATAAACCAGAAAGTAGAACTTCCCGGCGGTTGCCGCTGTAATTACAATGCAGACAACGGAGCTGTGGTGCTGTTAAGGTTACCGGATTTTCCTAGCAGCTGTGTTTAATTTACTTAAAACATGCAAAGCCATCAGGTCAGATCCCATTAGCAGAATCTCTCCAGAGTGCTGCAAGAGCCCAGCCAGCCCAGCACCACAGAAATGCTGAGGGCAAAACACAGGTGTAAAATACTCCTGGAGAAAAAAGACACCAGCGTGCACTGCCTTCCTCTTGGCTGCAGCAGAGAACGGGTGGTCAGTCCTTCTGCTCATCCAAGGACCTGTTCCCTGTCCCCTTGCTCCTATCATAAGCCATCCATGCTATGGTTCCCTAAGACCACCAGAAAAAGAAAATCCATGTAAATACCTTGACTGGCTGTGATGGAGAAGGATCTGGGATCAAGCATTTGAGAAAGTCCTTTGAATCTGTTTTTGCTATAAGCCAGGTTCTCAGTATGTCCCACAACTGTACAATGTCCCACCTGGATCCCTCCACTCTCCAAGCATCCCCCTGACTTCCATGCTGCCTTGGAGAGAAGACCCACTTGTCCTGAATCCTGCCCAGAGCCCATCTCAGAGATGGGAGCTTGGTGGATTTGCAGGTCAGGATTCCATCCCTGGAGCTTTGTTCACACATATGTAATTCAGGACCACACGATTCACCAGGAGTCTTTCCAAAACACAGCTACAAAAATTACAACCACCTTGTCACGGAAAAGCCTTCTAGAGATACTTTTCTGTTTAATTTTTGTTGTTGTTGCTGCTTTTCATTCTTTTAACACTGGCTCAGCCCTCTCTCCACCAAACGGAACATCAGGGTTTCATCCACTATTTGCGGCTCCTGCCAGCTCAATTCTCTTTCTAAAATTAGCATCCTGAGAGATGTAATTGCTAGAACAGGAGGTGTTAGGTCACGTTTCGGTCCCTGCACATCAGGGTAAGTGCTTCTGCAGCCACCTACAACCACCTCAGTCTGAACCTCAAATGTGTCCTGCTCCACTGAGCCCAGCAGAGTGATGCAGCTTTAATGGGTCCTGATGCCAAAAAGAACTGAAGACAAGGATAGATAAAACACCACAGGTTCCCTTCTGCTCATGACCCCCATATATGGTCATTCCTACAGAGAATGAGCAAATAAAATAAAGTAAAATACTAGAAAATGCAAGGAGATACAAGAAAATGTATTTCTCAGAGAAGCTGTGGCTGCCCCATCCCTGGAAGCATCCAAGGTCAGGTTGGACACTGGGGCTTGGAGCAACCTGGGACAGTGGAAGGTGTCCCTGCCCATGGCAGGGGGGTGGAAGTAGAAGACTTTAAGGTCTCTCCAAACAGAAACCATTCTGCGATTCTGTGACTCTGAATAGAATAGAATAGAATAGAATAGAATAGAATAGAATAGAATAGAATAGAATAGAATAGAATAGAATAGACCAAAATAAAATAAAATAAAATAAAATAAAATAAAATAAAATAAAATAAAATAAAATAAAACAATCCTAAGTAAAACACCACAAATAAAAGAAAAAAATGTGAAGCAACAGGTTTGTTTGTGGGAAATCTGAAAACATCTGACCAAGCTGCATGACCCTCATTGCTATCACAACCCCTCCTGAAATCAGCATCTCCTGCCACTGTGTGCCAGAAACCCCTGCCTGGCCCTGGAGTTGCTGGAGCAGCTTAAGATCATTCTCCCAACATAAAACTCCAACATAAACTCATCCCTCATGGCTTAGAAAGGTGTGAGACTTATTTGCATAATAAATGACAAGGCAGGAATATAGATTTGTGTCAGATCACCCTCCCTTCCCTTTGAAAGAAATCTATTTATTCTGAGTAAATCGTCTCTTCTCCAAATAAATGGTGTTTGTAGTCAGTTTAGCTGGCACGATACGCATTCTTTTGCATGCCTGTAATGAATTTTCACAGCCAGAGCCCTAATCCAGTCTAGTCATGGAGGGTTTATCACGACCTCTTATTTTATTTCTACCGGTAAATGGGAATTGCTTTCCTTATCTCTATCTAGAAGCACCTGAGTGATTTTTGCTTCATATTTCCTATCCCACTGGAATTCAGGATGCAGCGTTATCTGATGCTGTACAATTGCCACTCATGCTAGCTGCCTTTTCATTTTAATTTGCTGGATTTATTGTTCTTTCTTGGTTTGGTTTTTTTTTTCTTCCCCGAGAAATTTTACTTCAGATCAGAGTCCCTCCTTGCTCCTTTCCATCCTCCTGGTCAGATTTCTTGGGTGATCCTCGGGAAGGCAGGATCAAGGCTTGTCTTGCCTTCACCTCCCTGATGCCTTTGAGTAGCCTGGGATGGTGCAAGGTGTCCCTGCCCATGGCAGGGGCGTGGAGCAAGATGAGCTTTGATGAACCCTCCAACCCAAATCATCTTGTGATGCCTTCCCTAGACAGAGCACTCAGCCCTTGGGCTTGTCCCAATCCATCCCAACTTCCTCCACTGGGGAAGCATAAAACTATGCAGTAACAAGCAGAAATTATGCCTAATCCTGACTTTAAACAAATCCATGAGAGGAAGGGCTTGCTGACATGATCCCTATGGCTGCTGCAAGCAGGGAGCAGGTTCAGAGTCCTAAACTCCAGAAAACCGGAACTGCTGCTGCTGGAAAGGCTTGAGAAGACCTGTAAATCCCACAGATAACACTGTGATGGATCAGTAGTGGCAAGACATTAACCTTCACTCTTGAGGAGACACCCAAATGATAACACCTGTAGCCATGCCACTCCAGAGTTATCAGTCTTGTCACTCATGAAGATAAATCTACCTGACCTAAGCCATCATCCTACGCCACTCTGACTTCCTTGCTCAAAATCCTCATAGATAGCAGCAGGGATCAGGAAAATCACACCTAATAATCAATCGAGTGTGTGCAACTATGCTCACATGGAAACCATTTCCTTCAGTATGTTAAAGTAATTCCACAGAGCAGGGGAAAAACAGGGTAGTCTTGAAGGCTGGTGCACAGGGAAAGTGCTACATGTCAGTGACAACTGTGGAAGGACAGAAAACAGCTACCAAAGCCTCAAGGAGCTGTCACGCACAGGAAAATGTAAGTTAATTAAAGCCACTTAAACAAATACATCTGGGACAGGACCATGGGATGTAGGGAGGGAGAATGAAGTGATATTAAAAGCTCAGACACGTGGTGAATCCCAGACAGGAGGCAAGAAAACCTATTTGGCAGAATCCAGAGGAGCCCTTTACCCTGGAGCTGTACTGGAGGGAGCAGCGAGAGCCCCCTGAGCCCCAGGGCTGTGGCTCACCTTTAGGCACAGCATTGTCCCACAGCCCCAGGGGGATGCACAGGCTCAGGAGATCCGCCCCTCCTCTGGAAAACAGCACCCAGGCTCCACTGATGCCCTCCTGGACCAAGCAGTGACAGCTTGGAATCACAAATTCAACACTTGCCTTCCTCATGTCTTCCCTCCTGTCCCTACCATAACATTCAGCTGAAATGAGAACCATGGGCAAAGCATCCCCAGGTAAGCATAAAGATGTAAATCACCTAAAACATACCACCAGGACCAACATCAACCCCACTTTCCCTTGCTCCTCCTCTGAGCACAGTCTCCCCCGAGCCCCCAGAGCTGATCTGCCTCCGACGAGGCTCAGAAGATGATGAGCACAGGTTGCTCACACCACCCCTGCTGACGTAACACCACAGCAAGAAAGATTCACAAAGGCTCTGGGTATCTTTTATTGCAATCGCTCCCAAAGAAACATAAAATGTCGGTTCTTTATATATTCCTTTGAGTATTGATTCCAAAGTGGAAAGAAAACACCTACACAAGGTTGGGTCATCACAGAGATGCAGATCCAGCCCCTTGAGATATTCCTGCTTGGGAAGCAGGGCTGGCCAGCCTCAGCATGAGGCTGATGGGAAGGGAAACAGGAAGCAAATCCATCTGCACACCATCAAGCCCCCGCTGCAGGATGACAGCATGCAAGACTGCTGTCTGCAAGAGGAAGTCTTGCCATGGCATCAGCCCGACCCAGTTGGAGCGCACGGAAACACAGATGGAGCGAGGAGGATCCAGGCTTCCAAAGCAGATTAGTTTCCCAGCCTCCCCTAACTGCTGGGATGGGGGTGATGCAGCAAACCCAATGCCAACCCAAAGTGCTCTTCCAGGAAAGCCAGGAAGCTGATGGAATCTGGTAGTCTTGGTTAGAAGGGAGCGGAAGGAAGGAGGAGTTAGTGAAGGACCTGGACCACACAAGACGAGGTCTGAGATGTCCTTCACCCCTCAGTGTGTTTTCTAACTCCAAATCAGGTTTATTTACAGACCTTCTATTCCAACCCTGGGTGAGATTAACTCATCCGGAGTCCCATGGTTCCAGGGAGAGCTCAGAGCCCCTGAGGGCTGCCAGTGCCAAAGGGGGAGCTTCAGAGGGACTGGTGTCAAGGCATGGAGGGACAGGACACAGGGAATGGCTTCCCACTGCCAGAGGGCAGGGTTAGATGGGTATTGGGAAGAAATTCCTGGCTGTGAGGGTGGTGAGGCCCTGGCACAGATTGCCCAGAGCAGCTGTGGCTGCCCCTGGATCCCTGGCAGTGTCCAAGGCCAGGCTGGACAGGGCTTGGAGCAGCCTGGGACAGTGGAAGGTGCCCCTTCCATGGCAGGGGTGAAACGGGATGAGCTTTAAGGTCCCTTCAACCCAAACCATTCTGTGATTGTAGGGCTCTGCAGACAGCATCAAAGCCTGGTCTCTGCCCAGGACCGCAGCCCCCTCTGTGCCTGCAGCTCTGGGCAGGCAGCCAAGGCCCCCCACCCATGCCCTGAACCCCTTCCCTCCCCAGGGTGACTTCCTTAACACAGCCCAGCTGCCTGCCCCCACCCGACAAGGGCTGACAGATTTGTGCCGTCCCCTTAGGGTGGGGTAGGTACATTTATTTCCTCTTTGGAAAAAAAAGGAAAGAAAAAAGGAAAAAAATATGCAATTAACCTTTTCCTCTCCTCACAATGGGCAAGAAACTTCCCTGACACAGAAATAGTTTCAGGACTAAGATATCTGTTCCCACAGCTGCACCAGTGCTATTCTGGCTTAGCTAAAATTAAAGAGCTGAAGTTGTATGTGGGCCTTCATGAAACTGTCATGGGGACCACAAGATTAGAGGCCAGATGGTGACCTGGCAGGCTGAGTTCTATTCTCAGCTGTGCCAAGGGATCCTCATGTGTGTCCGAACATGTTTCTCCACCCCTGTTTAATAGAATCCTGAAATGCTTTGGGTTAGGAGAGACCTTAAAATCTTCTAATTACACTCCTCTGCCATGGGCAGGGACACCTTCCACTATCCCAGGTTGCTCCAAGCCCTGTCCAACCTGGCTTTGGACACTTCCAGGGATCCAGGGGCAGCCACAGCTGCTCTGGGAAACCTGTGCCAGGGCCTTAGCAGCATCATCATATAAAGACCTTCTTCACCATACCTTCACAGTTTGAATCTCCCTGCTTTTAATTTAAAACCACCAACCCTTGTCCTATCACTACAGGCCCTACAAAAACCTCTGTCTGTATCTTTCTTCTAGGACCCCATTAAGGAAAACCAACAGAACTTGCCTGATCACCCCCAGTGCCCATCCAAACTGTAGTTAGAGATCCAACAGCACCAAAAAAAGCAGGATAACCCAAACATCTCAGCCACCATATATATATTCCCTCTCCCACCATGAGCAGGTCCTCTGCCAACCACTGTGCCGGCTATTGTTGGTCACATAAAGCCCAGTCCAGCGGCCCTGCTGTCAGCATGCAGCTCATTACTCTGCCAAGGGCTTTGAAACGCTTGGAACATGAAAGGTGCTCCATCAGATCAAATTCAGCTTCGTTTGCTATTACAATGCAGTGCGTTTCTTTTGTCTGCGACTTTTGATGATGCGCAATTGTTCCCCTCAGTCAGTATTTCGGAGTCATTAGTCGGAATTAGTAAAGTTCCCGCTGCTGGACTTTTCCAAGGCTCTGTTCTCAGGCTACAAAGAGTCGATGAGGAGTTGTCCTGCCTTCACTGAGCTGGAGGCACAGCAGGGAGCATGCTAGGGGGAGCAGGCAGTCTGCTCAACTCCACTTTTCCCCTGCAGACACTGGGAAATGCATGCGCAGGCTAGATGCTGTGGGTGGTCACACGGGGCTGGTGCTTCCCAGCCAGCAGGGAAAATGAGACCTCTTCATTTGGTACCTCTGTGGGACCAGGGGAAGGGGTTCACCTAATTGTGTCCATATTTAGACAGCACATCCCATAACGTTCAGGCTTCTCTCCCAGAAATCCCCCATTCCCCAATGTAAAGGCACCAGAACTGAAGAAGTCACCTTTCTCTGGGTGAAGGGACCTCTACTTGGCATCTTCCTTGGTGAAAACACCTGGATATGCCTTACCTTGTCCTCCAAACTCTTGCTCATGTTACACCCTTCCAGCTGTATCAGAAGGGCTTTGGTATCAATACCCTTTTTCCTGAAGGCATTTATGGAATATGTGCCACTCTGAGCAACTTGTGCCAGGGCCTCATCCCCCTTATCACAAACAATTTCTTCCTTCTATCTAGTCTGGATCTCCCCTCTTGGTGTAAAACTGTTCCCTTTTGTCTTATTGTTCTATGTCCTTGTCCATAGTCCCTCTCCAGCTCTCCTGGAGACCCTTCAGGCACTGGAAGGGGCCTTAAGGTCTCCCTGAAGCCTTCTCTTCTCCAGGATGAACACTCCCAGCGCTCCTAATCTGTCCTCTGATCAATTTTGTGACTGATAGAGGATTCATTCCTATTCATGCTTAAAGAGTTCCAGCAGAAGAATAAAGTGACGAAGCCCTGCAGGCTGTGCCCACCTGATGTTGCTGTCTGGCCCCAAGGACACAGCTCAGGTCTGGGGACCACAGCAGCTCAAAATCGCACCCACCCCACCTGTGGGTGGGAATTCTAATTCCAATTCCCAAGTCCAGCCATCCCGCCACCTTTTCTGGATGAAGTGTGGGTACTCAGCCACTACAACCCCAAAACAACACTAGGAGCAAACCAACCTCATGGGGACACCCATGTGGAGAAGAGCTCAGCACTGAACCCAGCTCCTTTAGCAGCTGGTCATCTTCCCCATGGGACTGTACTTCCATCCCCTGAGGATCTCCCTGAGAATCACCTCATAGATCTTCCCACCTAACATTCACAACAGCACTTCTACTGGGACATGACAAATGCAGACAACTCACACCTCTCACCTTGCATTTTTTTAAGTAACAGGGTACAATAAAGCAGCCTGCCCAGATTCCAGACTAATCTAAAAACAACTTTATGGCTTCTAATTTTAGCACTAATCTTCCTTTGCTATGGTTGTGTGATTTCTAATTATTTTATCCCCAAGCTCTGCTTTGATGGATAGTTGTACCTTTTCCAATGCCAAATGACTTGTAAAGTGCCTTTAAAAAATACGCTGATCATTTCAGGTTCATTTCCAGTTCCTACACAAATAACATTCTCATATATGGCTTCACTGTGGAAATATTATTATTATATTAAAATAATAATAATAAAAGCAATTCAATTTGAAAATGAGAGCTTCATTCCTTAGGACGATCCCAATCTGCTCCTGCAACACCGTATTTTCTCTTAAAAGCTGATAAAGAGCAAAAAATCTGTTATCAAGACGTGGATCTCTTAACAACTTGGTGCCTTTGGCTTGGCATGGTTCCCAGAACATTTTGCCTTTATCTATCCCTATTTTCAGGTTACAACTCATGGAAGAGCAATTGGCCACGCCAAAACCTCGGGGGGGCTTTGTGAGGGGTGATGTAAAGCAGCAGCAGAGACACGTTTGCCTTGATGTCCCCTGTGAGTGCTGCCTACCCAAACCCGCTGGATTTGGTGCAGCAAACACCAGCCCTCGGCTCAAGATGTGTTGCAGGGGCTTAGGATGAGCCTTCAGCCCAGGCTCCTCACAGGCAGGTGTTTTCCTTCTAACCTGGAGCAACATCTTGACCCTCCTAATTGCTGACCTAGATCAAATCTGGATCTGCTTCTGTCAAATTTGCACAAAAATTTACTGGGGAGGGGATGCTGCCTGAGGAGTGTTTCGGGATGCTGAGGCAGCTGCCTGCCAGTGTCATGTCCCAGTAGGACCTGCCACCAGCAGCCAGCACTGGAGCAGGGGACACAGACACAGTGCTGGTGGATGTTTGTTGGGTTATTTCCTTCCCCAGGATTTATACTGAGCTCCGGTCAATTGGAAAACATCCACTTGACCTGCAACCTTTTTGTTTTAGTTATTCTCCAAGCTTTGACAGCAGCAGTTTAAACACAAAGCATATGAGTTTTGGCACTGAGGGAGCACCCCATTCCCACAAAATCTGAGTGGATAAGGAAAAACATCACACTGCAGCCCTGATGGTGAACGTATTTCTTCCTTCTCATTCTTCATTTTCCTCTCTTTCACCTTCTGAGCCTGCTTCACCATCCGTGTCTTCTCCCTCCCCACTGGAAACATGAGCTTAGCTCCCCAATGCAATATTCAACGGAGAAGGACATGGGTTGTGGTGTTTAATTCCCTGCACAATGCTGTGTTACAGAGGATTTGAAATGGAGATTGTCAAAACAGGAAACAACCCAGTCAACATCCTCCTGCCTGGGTCCTGAAAATGTCACCATACAGAGCTGCAGGGGATGGAGAAAAGTCCTCTGTTCCTGCGTGAACAGTGAGACCATCTGCCCTCATGCCACTCTGATCTGGAGAGCTGGGCTTTAACCTCTGCTGAAAACAGTCTGGAGCTGTTTTTTACTGACTTGGGGAAAAACTCAGCAAATCGGGTTAAAAAGGATAACCCTGTGTTGACTGATACTTTTACCAGCATAGGGAATTTTGTACAGAATGTCATCTCGCTCAGGAAGTCAATCCTACCGGAAATCCTTCATCCTTAGTGCTTTGGAGTAACAGCCACAGCATCCTGTTGGCTTCCTTCTCACTCCTCTTAAAACCCACCCCTCAGATCCTCACCTCTCAAGCTCATGCTCTGTGTTTGAGCTGCCCTTGCTGGGATAAAAGCACAAATCTTGGGTCTAATCCTGCCCACGTCCCCCAGGCAAGGCATCAGGCTGACACCACATCTCCGTGAAGGTGCAGAGCAGGACAGTGCCAGGCCCCAGGCTCTTTGATTTCCATCCATCCACCCTGGAGCAAGGATTTAAAGTTCCTCAAAGGCACAACAGTGAGGCTAGGTCTGGAGGAGAGAATGCAGCTACTGTAAACCCAGATAAATCAGATGCTGGATTTATTTTAAAAAGCGGGCTCCTGGCAGCTCTAGGTTTCAAGCAATTCTTAAAAGCCTTACCTGAACAAGCATCCTTGCCAACAAATATTGGTATTTTAAGCCTTTGATTGCTTTTGATGGGAGTGAAAATCTTTTTTTTATATTGATTGATTGTCTTTACAGCTCTCTGCAAGTTAACTTCAGGAGAAGCTCAGGAGAACTTCCCAAGCACAAGAGCTGGTGACCATTACCAGAATGGCAATCCAGCAATTCTGGTTTCCCAGAGAGGTGGTGGCTGCCCCACCCCTGGAAATATTCAGGTTAAGTTGGATGGGACTCTGAGCAACCTGATCTAGTTGAATATATCCCATTGCAAGGGAGTTGGACTAGATGGTCTTTAGGGTCCCTTCCAACATAAACCATTCCATGATTTACCCCCTGGAAGCAAAGCAGGTATTTTATTTTTATGTTTGAGGGATCAGTGGTTTTATTCTAGTCTCAAGCCACTGATCTAGAGTGACAACCTTCAGCAGAAAAAAAAACTTCACAGGTTCATGGGATGAACAACTAGAACTGTCATTTCAGATGGTCTGTATAGCCCAAAACAGCAAAATTCCCCCATCATCCAGGCAGAGAATTTGAATAATTACCTAGAGCCTGATCCTGAAAGGTGCTGAGCGCAGTCAAGTGGTCTCCACTCATAGAGTTCAGTATCTCAGGGGCTCTCAGCAGGGTCAGTCTTGGAGCCTGGGCAAAACAAAATAGGTTGGTCTTAGTCCAGTTATTTGTAAATAAATGTACACAATCTATAACTTAAAAAAAATAAACCCAAAACCATGCGAGCTCCATGTGCTGACCATGTTTTCCTGAACGGGGAATTAACTCAAGGGTCATGCAGTGCATGGCTGAGGAGATGCTCTCCAACCCACAGGCACTCTCTGCAGATCAGGATGGATGCCTGCAGCACACAGGAGAGAAATTAAACCAGGATGTGTCCACAGAGCTTCAATCCACATCCAGGAACTCCTAAATGACATTCCTCAGGAGCACTGTGTTATCCAAGCCACTGCCACACCATCCCAGGACTCACACACCTTCCTGGCAGAGACAAACCTCAGCAGGGTTTCCTTGCCAAGTCTACAGGCAGCAATAAACCTGGAAACAAGAGAAGTTAGCCGGGTTTCCAGGGAGGAAGATGAGGGACACTGCCCTCCCCATGCTCCCCAGCTCACCAGCCCCAGACGGGCAGAGCCGTGCCAAGAGCAGGGTGAAGGGAGGGAAGAGGATGATGGGGACAGGATGACGGTATCCTCCTCCATGCAGCCCTTTGTTTGGGGATGTCCCCTGGGATGCTCAGCTCAGGGTGGCCAAGTCCTCCTTCTTCCCCTACAAGGGAAACGGATGAGGGAAGGAAAACAATGCTCTCTCCTCAGCTGCCTAATGGAAGAACAAAAGCACAGTGATCCCTTCCAAAATTGTCTTTTGAGGAACAGACCATCGAGCCTGAAGGCCCAGTGTTTCTGCTTTATTTATATTTGGATGAACTCCAGCCTGGCAGTGTCTTTCTGTCCTTCCTCTGGGCTCTGCAGGACCCACCCAAAGCCACTGGGGTCGTGCATGGCTTGCACAGACCTCAAACCCCATCAGGGATTCAACATCCAGTATGTGGTAGAGGTGCCAAAACCAAAGGTGAGGTTCCTTCACCAGACCCCACCACAAATATGCCTCAGCCACAGGGTGGAAGGGGCATGGCCAGGTTGGAGTAACCCAGTCAGGTGGAAGGTGTCCCTGCCCATGGCAGGAGGTGGAACTGGATGGTTTTAAGGTCCCTTTCAACCCTAACCATTCTGTGATTCAGCCCTGTTTCAGCAGGATGCATATGGCAGCGAGAGTCTGCCCCAGCCTGATCCCACTGAAAACTGGGACCAAACCTCACTTAAGCAAAAACCAGTACAAAAGCCACCTTTGACTGCTCAGTAGAGGTGGCTGCTAGGGAGCAGAAGGGGATTTCTGCTGTGTTGATTGCTCATGGAAAGTCCCTGACTGGCCTGCAACCGTGGAAAAAACGAAAAATAGAATGTTAATACCAAGTTGGTGGCAGGCTGTCTATTTTTCTCTCCTGTGACTAGTTACCATGGATAGACTTCTGAGGTCGACCACACAATTGTTCACTGCACCGCTCCTATTAAACAGAGGATGAGCAAATCATCCCATTTGTACTGTACTTTAATTTCCAGAAATTCTTTGTTTGTTTGTTTGCTTAAATTATTTCTCTCATTTGAAGAAACAATGCAGTCTTACGAAGTGAGGGCCCAAATCTCCCGAGTCACCCTGCTGTGGTTCATTACTTCCACACTAGTTAACAAGGCCAGTAATTTCCCTAAGGTTTAATAGAAAATCCTCTTTCCAGAATGCAGAGAGACAGGACATTTTAACAAACTCACTGTATCCCGGTTATGTCATAGGTGAGGGATATCCTAGGCAAGGCACAAGTCCTCCTAAGGATTAGTGTAAAAAAGCAGGTAGCCTAAATGGAACTTTTTTCATCCCAAATTACTCCCTCAGCTGGGGACAGGGACCTGGGGGTCCTGTGTTCATCGCTCAGAGGATTAACTCCAGCTCCACTTGGCAATGGTCCTGGAACATCCCAGCCCGCATCCCAAAATAAAGAGTGTTGAAGTAGATGATACTGGAGGGGCAGATCCAAGATGTACCTGGGGTGGGTGTGGTGGAAGAGGTGGGCCTACAGCCCATCTCATTAATGACATGGATAGCAAAGCACACAGAATACCTGCCAATTACCTGCCTATAAACTGCCCTTCTCACCAATTCTGCCAACCTATTTCCATGACCAATTCCTAAGAAAAAAATTAAAAACAGAAATAAAGACAAGAGAAACAGGAAAATACATAAAACATGTATACGTATACATTGGAATCACAGAATAATCTGGGTTGGAAGGAACTAAAAAACTAAACGGAAGTATTTGAAATATTTATATAGATAGATAGATAGGTAGATACATATATATATAGGTAAAACAGCCCAGTAAATCTCTATTGAGATGCACATGCAGGTGAAAAGATGGCAGTGCTGCCTTCAGTCACAAGGGTATTTACTCTACAACAGTCTCTGCAGCTCCTTAATATTATTTATACAAACAGGATTTGTCAAGCAACAACTACAGATGTTTGCAGTGAGTCTTCTTGCTTATCCACTGATAATACCGTGTGCCTGGGACAGCTGAACAAATCCTACCACGTAAATAATAAATACACGTCTGGGTTAATCAGAAAGAGGCAGTGAGGAATCTGGAGATTCCCACAGACTCCCTGCCGCGGGGAAGGAAACAAGAAAATGCCCTGACCTAAGCAGGGGTGAGTCTGGCATACCCACAGATCACAGGGAGATCACAGGAGCTGTTTGCAGATCACTTACTGAGCATGAATAATTCAGGCAGAAGCGGCTGGGAGTATGAGAACAGATAGATGGAAGCTCACTGCCGCTGCTTTGGCAGGTTTTATTTTATCCAGCGAGGCAAGGAAACCATGAGCCCCAGCAAAAAAAATCCTCTGCCTAGCGTTGCCAGTGCCATGACTTCACTGACAGTCTGATACAGGGTGTTTTACAGATCCCCAGCTGACGGTGAATGCCATCTCTCTTTCTCCTGGAGGCATTTTTGTGATTATTTGGCAGGACGGGTACGGCAAAACAATGCTTGTTTTCAAAAAGCCTTTAGTACCCGTCTGCACTCTACTGCATAATTACACAACTCAGAGAATTCCNTCCCTCCATGCCTTGTCCCCAGTCCCTCTGCAGCTCTCCTGGAGCCCCTTTGGGCACTGCCAGGGGCTCTGAGCTCTCCCTGGAGCCTTCTCTTGTCCAGGTGAGCACCCCCAGCTCTGCCAGCCTGGCTCCAGAGCAGAGGGGCTCCAGCCCTCGGAGCATAATTTAAAGTGTAGTCAACTTCCAGGCCTCCTGCCACTCCAAGGGACCTGGGAAAGACCCAGCACCCAGAGACCAGTTTACAGCCTTCAGGCTCCTCTGCAAAAGCTTGTGAATCAGTGGAGTTCAGCACTGTAGGAGAAGGATGAATAAAAGAAGCAACCAAAAAAAAGGGGGGGGGGGGGGAAGAAGGGATAAGGGATATTCTCTAATTCTTATTCCAAAAGGAAAACACAAGTACAGCTTCTCCTGATGGGATACATTAATAGTCCACACTGAGCATGCTAACAAAGGACTGGAAGCCAGGAAGCAAATTGGGGAGGAAAAAAAAACAACAAAAAAACCAAACCACATAAGGAGAGGCAGAAATTGTAAAGACAGATGGTGGAAGTTAAACATGGCTTTGGTGCAACCTGCAGAAATCCAAACCATTCCCCTGAAAGGACAGTGCATTTTGTTTGTGTGCCTTGTTGAAGGGCAGCTCTCCCACGTGAGGTCAGAAATGGGAACCCAGGTGAGCCTGGGGACACCTCAGCCCTGGAGAACCAGAGAGGACCCAGCCTTAGCCGGATTTCTGAATGTCCCAATGGCAAGACATGCTCCAATGCCAGTGATGTGCTCCAGGACTGGGGAGCACTCTGGGAATTCCTGCCCCGCACCTACATGTGCATGGCCCTGTTTCAACTCACTCCTCTGAACTGCACTACCATCAGCAGTGGATTTGGTCCCAAAACTGCACACCAAGCTCTCCTCCAGCCCAACCACTGTGTATGTACACCAGGCCATAGTGCCCTCACATAAAAACTTTTTCTTGCTATCACACATAATATATCTGATTCAAGACTCACAGTGACAGCAAAAGACATTCACCCATGATCACAACTCAAAAATCCCAGTAAATCTGGTTCTCAGTGTGAACCATATGAGAAACATCCAGGCATCCCCAAGTCAGGAGTGAAACGTGGTGCTACCGGCTAACAAATTTACACCTTCAATTTTCCTTCAATGTAAAAATATGGACTCTATCATGCTTTCTCCCATTCTTAAACTAGTTAAGATTAATATTCTGAATTAAAAACTGAATATAAACATCCTTCAGCAACATTGCCAGTAGCACCCTTGTCTTAAAAAGCTCACCTGGAATGCCATCTGTGTGTCTATGGCACAGGCTCTATTGCCCACATCAATTTCACTTCAGCCTTTAGCATAAACTGAATATCTCTGGTAGGAAACCTGTTTCTTGCCTTCACAGACTGAGCACAGGCCACATCTCTGCATTACCCCAAAATAATTACTCGGCCACACACCTCATCGGATCCTCAGGGCTTTGGGTTCTCCACCCTCGTGTTTACATTCCATGCAGAAAAATTAACTAATTAATATACGTCTGACAGATGTTCTTTGAAAGAGATAGCATGTCTTCAAAACACAAGATGATGAAAGGAGCAATCGAGTAGATTAGGCTGACCAGAAAAGCAAGGATTGTAACACGACAGTGGAAAGCACAGCTTTAAGTCTTTCTCTTGATATTTATATGGTTTTATTTGCATATCAAACTATATGCCAATTAGCCGTATATAAATCTATGATGAAATTATGCTGTGCAGCTCTCCAAAGTGAAAAAAAGCCAGGGCTGGGCTGCATAATCACCCTTGACTCTGGCCCTGCAGGTGTTCCCACTCCAGCTCACTCCTAATGACCGTGTACTCCTGGTAACACAACTGTACAAGGGGAATCTTCTGCAATCACACGGATCTATCTGCAACATTTCCATGCACTGTAAGCTGCTTTGTGTATTTTTCCATTCTTCTCCAGCTAGTTACCCCTGGAGAAAAGGAGTCTGAGAGAAGACAGACCTTCTGGGTCTCCACAACTCCCTGAAAGGGGAAGTCAGTCTCTGCTCTCAGGGAACAAGGGACAGGACAAGAGGGAATAGCCTCAAATTGCACCAGGGCAGGTTTAGATGAGATACTGGGGAAAACTTCTTAACAAAAAATGTTGTCCAGCCCTGACAGAGCTGCCCAGGACAGTGGTGGAGCCCCCATCCCAGTAGGAATTTCAAAGCTGTGTGGATGTGGCACTTGGGGACAAGGGTCAGTGGTGGCCTTGGCAGAGCTGGGGGAATGGTTGGACTTGATGATCTTAGAGGCCTTTTCCATTCTAAATGATTCCGTGATTCCATGATCTGCCTGCTGCCCCTTGTCTCAGACTGCAGGGCAGGTTTTGGCTCTGCTGAGGCTTTGTACAGCCCTGTAGGAAAGCAGGGATCCTGCCTGCAGAGATGTAGGCGACACTGGATGCAAACAATAACAGAGATATATGCTCTTATTTTAAATATCAACAGGAACATGGGGATGCAATACCCTGGTCCTGGAGCAGCACCACTCAGCCAATTGTACTCTGGAAGGGGTGTGCAATTGCAGTCAAACTGGCTGCCTTAAAGAGGTCTTTGTGCTCTGCCAGGTATCTGCAGGAGGCATCATGCAAAGCTGGAGCCTTCGGGCCCATCTGCAGTCACAGCTCACACCAGTTCCAACCAGCACTGCCTGGAAATTGGGTCATCCACCCTGCCCATGCAGGCAGAGAAGGGTCTGGGGAGAAGGGATTCCAGACACCTTCCACTACCCCAGGTTGCTCCAAGCCCCATCCAGCCCAACCCTGGACATTTTCAGGGATGGGGCACCCACCGCTCCTCTGGGCAAGCTGTGCCAGGGCCTCACCACCCTCACAGTAAAAAAATTCTTCCCTACATCTAGTCTGAATCTCCCCCTTTTCAGTTTAAAACCATCACCCCTTGTCCTATCACAACAGGCCCTACTCAAAGCTCTGTCCTTTGTTTTTCTTATGAACCCCCTTTAAGTACTGAAAGGCTGCAATAAGGTCTCCCCTGAGCCTTCCCTTCTCCAGTTGGAACAATCCCAGATCTCCCAGACTGTCTGCACAGGAGAGGTGCTCCAGCCCTACCAATGAGCCTGCATTGCTTGGGACCATTTTTTGGGCTCAACTGAAGTGGCAAGTTTGACTAATTTGAGTGATCAGGCACATATTCAGACATAAAACATTAATATGGGAACAAATCAAAAGCAGTCTGGCTGGGCTCCTGCTTTGAATTCATTACACAGATTGAAAAAGAAAAAAGAATTTAAAAA
>VZTX01026580.1:0-18157 GCA_013400915.1 Pardalotus punctatus | reverse complement strand
TCCATCCATCCATCCATCCATCCATCCATCCATCCATCCATCCCTCCATCCATCATCCCTCCATCCATCCATCCATCATCCCTCCATCCATCCATCCATCCATCCATCCATCCATCCATCCATCCATCCATCAATCCATCATCCATCCATCATCCATCCATCCACCTTTCTCCTTGGGGTCTGCATTGCTCTTTCAGGCTCTATGGAAGGCAGCCAAGGGGTTGGGACTGGCACCTTCATCTCATGGCCAGTTAATTCAGAGCCTCTCCCTCCCCTTGCCTTGCAGCTTCTCCAACGTCATGCACGAGACAGTGAAGCAGTTGTCCCCCAAGTGCGAAGTGACCTTCCTGCAGTCCGAGGACGGCAGCGGCAAAGGCGCCGCCCTCATCACGGCCGTGGCCTGCCGCATCCGCGACGCTGGGCAGCGGTAGAGGGAAGGAGGTTTGCCCAAGAGCTTGGTTTCAGCAGAACAGGACGTTTCCTCACCCAATCCCTCTCCCTCCATGCACACACACACACCCATGCACCCCCTCTCCTCCAAGCAGACTTGTAGCTTTACTTGTTCTCTGAGGCACCACGGTGGGACTGGAGACACCGCGGGCTCTGTACAAAGTGTTGTCGTAGGAGTTTCCTTGCATGCCATAAAACCGCCTGTCGAGTAAAGCTCACAGTGTCTTTTGGCTTCTCCCTGCATTTCCAGGTGGAGCTGGAGCTGTCCCACCCTCAGCCTCCATCACACCCCAGCTCTCCTCCCAGCGCTCCAAACCACTCACACTCCCCTAACGGCAGTAGGGATAACGCTCGGATAATTAAGACACTGCATTGTCACTTTAACGGTACCTATTTATGTATGTCGGAGTCGTAGCTGTCTGTGCTGTAGAAGCAAACCTCTAAGATTGGGCTAAAGACCTCCACTAGTCTTTTACCCTGATCAAGGCTGTATTATTTCCATGAAAGTCATGGTAACTCTTAAAGCACAGGGTGCAGAATTCCAACGGCATGGCCACGGCTGCACTGGAGATACCACGTATCTCCCTTGGTGAGCAATACTAGAGAACCTGCTGGAGCCAGGTTAGAGGGGCCCCTCGGCCGGCTCTGGCAGAGCACGTGCCTGGAAATAATTGGGGACTCAGGGTCTAATCCCATTTCCTGACCTCTCACCCACACCCTGAGTAGTGTGTAGGAACGTGGCGTGTACGTAGGGTTGTGTTTCACCCCCCACACCACTCCCCCCTTCCCTGGTGCATGTGTGGGCACGAGGAGCCACTGCCATGGGTTGGTGTCTCCTCTGCCAAGCCCCAAACTTGTGGCCGTGTGTCTGCCCTTGGCGTGGAGAGTCTGGTTTGCTTTGTGTCTGTGAAATAGTTCTGTGGCTGCAGCCTTTAGGTGGCACCTGGATTTATACACTGTATATTTATGTTTTAAGAGATCTGATGTCTTTTTATGTACATAGTCTTGGGGGGGTTGTATCACTTAATTTTAATGTCACCTTTTCATGTTGTTGAAGAACAGTACAGAGTAATTATTTTCTTTTTTCTTTCTCTTTTTCTTTTCTTTTTTTTTTTTTTTTTCCCTTTTTTTTTTTTTTTTTCCCTTTTTTTTTTTTTTTTTCCCTTTTTTTTTTTTTTTTTGTTGTTGTTGAGTAATTTTTTTTAATTTAAAAATTTCTTGGGGTAGACTGGAGAAAGAGACCCAAATTCCTGAGGACGGTTGTACAAGAGGTTTGGGCATTCTGACTTTATCACCAGGACAAAAGGGAAAGCAGAAAGCCAGGGATGTGGCGTGCAGGAGCAGCGGGGCCCTGCGGTGATGCTGTCAGGTTTAGACTGGGTTTAACCCTAGGAGAGGTTTTATTTTGTCCCCACCCTCCCCAGCTGTGCCCCAGAAGGTCACATCCATGGGTGGGTGACATAACCCAGGGCTCTGCAGTGCTCTCAAGGTCACATCACCATCCTGGCCAAGTGCTGGCACCAGCAAAGCTGCTCTCCTCACTTTGCTGAGGTGGCAGCAACTGGTGTCACTTCATTCCCATTTGGCATCCTCAGGGCTGTCTGTGAGCGTCCCCAGGGACGCCCCTGCCCGCAGCATCCCCTGTGTGCCATGCTCAAACACAGGGATCAATTTTTGCCAACAGAAAACTCTGGATGAACTAAAAGCTGCAGGTCTCTGCCTCGGTGAGCAGAGGCAGACAGAGGGTGGGGGGGTTCTGTAAATATTCAGCAGAAGTTAATGAAATTCTGGTGATGTACAAAAAAAACCAACAACTACTAATCCCCACAAACAGCCCTTCAGATTGGAGGATAGAGTTTTTGTCTATTTTTATGTATATTTTTATACTGCTTGGGGTAACCTCATTACCAAAAGTCTCTCTTCTGTGTTGGGGGTAAATTTAGTAGCACAATTTTAAAGCAAAATTACTCTTTTGGGCATTTTAAATGCTTATTTTTTTATAAATCTCGAGACAATTATAACAAATAAAACCTGTGTATAGAAATGATGTAAGAAACCAAGTTTAGTGGAAGTTTTAGAAGCTGTCAAATAAATCTTTGAAGGATGATACAGAAATCCTCTAATCTGGTACCAAGCAGTTTTGTGTGATTTTTTTCCTCAGAAAACCAGCATTTTGCCTACTGAAAAACCGAAAGAGAAATGTTTTTAGCTGCTGCACTGTGCAGAGTTGCATTAGTGGCTGTTTTTACTCTTAGCCAGCTGTACCCCGTCTGAAATCCGTAGTGTTTTCATCAGTCAGTGAGCGAAATTCTATGCAACAGTAGTTTTGGGGGCAGGATGGGAAGGATTGGGATCTGAGCATCCCTGCTTTTGATCCAGGCTCTGTTGGAGCAGGTGACTGACAGGGTGAGAGGGAAACTGGGGAGCTGAGTCCCTGGCTTGGAGCAGGGTCACCAGAGTCCCCTCAGCTGTCTGCGGTGAATGGGGGGCTGCAGCTTCACAGGGGGTGAGGAAGGATCACCCTGAGCTCGCAGGGTGGTGGTAGATTTTTGGCTGGGCTTGGTCAGAGGGATACACACCTGGATACCCACCTGGATATCCCAGGCTCCCATAGTGCTGGAAAAGCTTTTGCTTTGACTCAGAATCAAGCAGGGTCTGGAATGTTCCCAGTTAAAAGCAGTACTTGAAGCATTACAAGACACCTATGTTACCTTTGAGTGCAGATCCACCCTCCCTGGGGGCGCAGGGAGGGTTTTTGGGGAACACCTGGAGGAGTTTGTGCTCCTTGCTGTCCCCAAGGGGACGAGCACTGGAGGTGTTTGATGTACAGTCTGATTGTGACGGCTGGGACCAGAACCTCACGCCAAAACAGTGCCATGGGATGTTCTGTGAATGTGTTTAAAATGAAGAAGGGAAGATTAAATCCTAATTATTGATATGAAGGGAAGATCAAATGATTATCTGTAGGGACAGATGGACAGACTGCTCAGCCTGACTTGCCCAGTCTGTGTCTTCCCTGCAGGAAGAAGTGCTGCTTTGTGGATTTAGGATGGTTTTGTTTTGCTTGGTTGTTCCTATTTGGATGCATTTTCTTTGCGCTCCCAGGGTTCTGAGACATTCTCCGGCCACGCAGGCAGCAGGGAACAGAGTTTCTGGCCTTCTCTCACTGGCAATTCTCCTCTCATTGGTACTTTGGACAGGATTTTATTGAGTTTTTAATATAGATGTAGATATATATATATAAACAGAGTCAGCAAATAGTGAGCCTTGCAAGCAGAAGTTACCTCTTCCCTTCCTGGAGTCCAAGGCCGGGAGAGAGCAGCGTGTGCTCAGTGACCCGAGGGGTACGAGGGATCAGCGGGGCACAGATCTCTGGCCTGGCAGCAGCTTGGATGCAGTTTGACCCGAGATAACTCGGTGCCTGCTCTCCCTTATCAGGCAATCCAAACCCATCTGGCTCTCAGAGAGATAAGGTGGTGAAAGGTCCAAGTGCACGGGAGGGGAGAGGTGTAAAACGGTGGCAAAATGCACCATGCAAGAGTTGTGAGGCACAGGATAGCAACAAAATCGACTGGAATGGGGGGAGCCCTTGCCACAGTCCCCTCCCCTCCACAGGAGGAAAATGCCTGCTTTGGGCTGAGCATGCGCTTGCTCGCGTTGAAAAATGGGCATCGAAAACAAAGAGAGGCAATTCCTGTTCTCAAGGTAATTTGGAGGGAAATTCTTTCCCCTTGTGACGTCCCTCACCAGTCTGAAATCTTTCTGGCCTGAAGCAAAGAAAATGCATCTGGATGTGGGCGCTGGCTCCGTGCGGGCAGGGGAGTCATAAAGCCAAAGACTGTGTGGCTGCTGGCAGAAATGAGTGCTGTAGATTCACCTGATGTTGTTCTCTCGTGTTTACAATATTTATTTTTAGCAATTGACTGCAATGATATTATATATAGGCTTCCTTATTTTTGTACTTTTCATACTGTTTTCCTGAGTGTGGTGTTGTACTGCTCAGCTCCCCTCGGCCACCACTGCTGCTCCTAGTCAATGACAATAAATGAGAGAAAAACAACCACCACCCATTTCTGGGGTCAGTGTCGTGTGTTTCGGATTCTGTGCTCCCCTCACCCCCTCAGCAATCCCTGAGAAGGGCACCTGTGCCCACCCCATCCCAAATGCCTGATCCTGGCCCTGGGAAGAGGGACACGGCCAGGACGGGGGTTCTTTCCTCGCACTAACAGTGCCCCCACAGCCAGGAGGGAGGGCAGAGGGAGACCCAGGACCCACAGGGATCATGGGAACGGCTTGTTGCCTGGAAAAAAATACCAAGATGCGTTTCCTGCTCCACATCCCACGTGCTCGTGACACTGGGTGGGTCCCAGCAGCAGGGCCAGAGCAGCGGGGGTCCTGGGGCAGAGCGGGAGCGGGCCCTGGCAGGGGTGCAAAGCCCTGGCAGGGGTGCAAAGCCCTGCACAGCTCAGCCCACCCCCACAGCTCAGACGAACCTGCAGTTAAAAACCACCAGGATACCATGAACCTGCTCCCTCTGCCAGTAACCAGCAGCCCCTGTTGCTTTCTAGTGAATCAATTTCCACTAAATCAATTTTAAAGAGTTGGTACTTCTAATTAAAACCAGAGTTAAGTATCTAAATAGAATTAATTCAATAAATAAATTTGATGCTGTAGCAGCGTAACACCTTAAAATGCTTCTCTGCTGCCAAAGCTGTGTCACAAGATCACACACAGGCGCTGAATGCATAGGGTGAATCCAACACAAAAAGCTATTCCCAGTAGGAAAGGACACACACAGGCGAGTATTCCACTTGAAATCATTTACTGACAAGCTGCCATGTTTTTCTATCTTGCCCAACACATTTTTATCCTTGTTATTAAGTACAAATGGTTTTCTATTTTTCTGACATTAAAAAAATAGGCTAACGAGGCAAAAATTCCCACTTTGAATGAAAAAATCCCACTGTAAGAATTCAAAATTGTAAGAGACAAACATAAAACCCAAGAAGGACTGAACAGAATGTACCATGACAAGACTCATCCATCAAACCAACTGGAGAGGAATCCCTTTTTCCCTGCTCTGCCTTTGGATCCTGTGACCTTGCTGAACTGATGTGAAGTTGGTGTTACACATAGGACTCAAAAGGCACTCAGAAGTCACAAGTTCCTGAGCTAACACGGGATGTATTCCCAAGGTAACAGCTAAAACAAGCCACAGAAGATATTTAAAAACTGGTATTTGGTTTGTGTGAGTAGAATGAGCACTCAGCAGAACTCCAGCTGAGAGGACTCAAGTGATGGTGAGGACACTGGAGTATTTGCTGTACATGGAAAAAAAAATAATTCACTGAAGAACATCCTTATTAGTAAATTAACCTGCTAAAAGACAGAGAATTACTGGCTGCAGTGTTAGAACAAGACCAAGAATGAAATATGTGTGTGTGAGCTGCAAAAAAGGCTTAAACCCAGCAGGTGGGAAAGGCTGGGCAGTTAAAAAAACCAAAGATGAGAGGCCCCATTTACAGAGATTATTTGGCCCTAATGGAAAAGGACCAGGAAAATAAGCAAAATATGGATCTGGTATTTACAGATCAGTTATTAAAAAATCCAACAAATAATACAACCAAAACCCACACCAACAAAACCCACACAACTGTGATCCACACATATTCCCTATTTCCAATTTGGCTCAGTTTTCACCCAGAAAAGCCTGGGTGTAACACTTCTCAAACATGGAATGGCTACTGCCTGACAATGCAGAACAGAAATAAAATTTTTAAAAAAAATTTAAAAAAGGGTAACTGGTTTTGGCCTATCTAATGTCTGATCTTCTCTTCAGAGGTGCATAGGAGAGCACTAAGGCCAGGGATGTGTAAGGCCTGCTTGTCCGAGCTTGGAGCATGGGAGCAGCATCCAGGGTGGGAGAGGGGCTGCCACAGACCCCCGGGAAGTCTCAGGTTTCCAAATTATCCAGCTGTGCCTCACTGTCTGCCCTCTTCTCTGGCGAGGTGTAGAGGAAGTTGCAGCAGATGTAGAGGGGGAACGTCAGGAGTCTGCTGTCCAAATTCATCACGATCTGCTCCTGAGGCACACACGGGACATTTGCATGGTGAGGGGTGACCACAAAGAACAAGACTGATACAAAAGTCATTCTGCACATTTTAATGACTATGGATTAAAATCAGAATATTAAAAAAATAAAGCAAAGACAGTTCACCTTCACCTCAAGTTTATAACACTGCCACATTCTCAGCCTGCCCTCAGCCCCTGCAGCACGGGGAACAACCACAGGAAATGCTGGAGCAAACTTCCCTGCCAACACGAGAAAGGGACAGTCTTCATTTTCAGGAGATTTCACCAACCAGGCATTCCCTAACAGCTTAAAGCAAATTTCAGTTTGTGGGTAGGACTTTTGTAGTTCCACTTGAGTTTTTGGGTAGCAAAACTGAAACTTCACCCTCCAGTGAGGATGGCACTGACAAGAAGAGGTTTTCTGTGTTCTCATCACCTTTGTATCACTGCTGGCTGGGATTTGAGAAACTTGATTAACAAGTCCTGCACATACCTCACCAAATCCTGCCGTCAGCAATAGGTGGAAAAGGGCACATGCTCTAAGAAAACTCCACTCCTCTCCAGCTCAATTTACTTAAAGGAGTAATAAATTCAACCCTTTAACAACATGTAGACATTCTTTTAACTCCTCAGCTTAAGAGAGTCTTCAAAATCCAAATTTGCCTCTAAATAAGGAGTCTGATGGATGGATCATGCAGAGAGATGATGTCAGCAGTGCTGCAAGGCTGGGAGAGCAGCAGAACAACACAGGCAGTAGACAGCAGCACCACAGGTACTAATTTCACTAAAATGGGAACTCATTTCTTATTATCAACACTAACGAAACCCACACTACCCTACTCTACTTCCACTTTACAAATTAGCTTAATTACCCACTACCTCTAACAGGAATGCCTGAGATTCCACATAAGCATGACAAGAATAGCAACTCCCCTTCAAAAGCATTGGTGACTTCTCAGCATTTTTTTCATGCCTTTAACTCAAGTTCAACAGCTCAAAACCGCACAGACATACCTGGTCCTTCTCCAGGGTCAGGATCTGATAGCCCGTTGTCCTGCTGCAAATCATCTTCCCACTGCTATCGAATGAGGCCAGGCGTAACCTGGGGGCAGAACATGAAACCACTTCAGTCTCCTGTATTTTTTCAGCGCAAGGAGTTTCTCCCAAGGAGACAGGGTAACATTTTTTTAACGTAAGTGACTTGGTGGCAACAAAATTTAAGGCAAGCAGGGCTGGCAGCACGAAGGCAGCCCCGAGCCCCGCTGGCTGCGGCACCTGAAGGCGATGCTGCGGCGCGGCTGCAGGCTCACGGAGCCGCTGCACGGCTGGTTCAGCGTGTTTCTCTTGAAGATGATGTAACGGTTGGTGTAGGTGACCAGCAGGTCCAAGCCGAAGTTGAAGCCAGTCCAGCGCCAGCAGTACTGCAGGACAGAGGGGACACCAGAGAAACCAGCCTGAGGGTGGGCTGTGACACGGACCAGGGGGCTCAGGGATCCCTGGCACCATCTGTCTGAAACAGAGAACTCGGTAGGAACAACCTGAACCAGGCGACTGCGTGAGAGCAGCTGAGCGTCAGCTGCCTCCCAGCCAGCCAGAAACGCACGTCACACAAGTGGCTATCAAATACCCAGCACTGGGTACCGGGGCTGATCTGTGAGCCCCAGCCATACTCAAAGCACTCCTTGGGGTCAACTGCCTCAGCTCATGTGACTCCAGTGGAAAAAATTCATGTTCTGTTTATTTTACAAAACCTGTTACCTAAAGACACAGAGGGGCCCAGGCTCTGAATATTATACATTTTATCTAGAGAATTTCCTTTTCCTGATAAAAAGAAAAAGACACCGCTGATCAAAGCTCTATTTAATTGCCTGGATTTTCCAAGCCTCAAAGGAAAACGAACAGTTTTCCCAGTCTTGCAGCACAAGAGCAAAATGAAACACCAGTTCCTTACTCCTTGCAGACACAACAATTGCTTCCATCCTTCTGGGGAGAAAAAAATGGTACCTTTCTCCATGACATCTTTTAGATGCAGTTTGACAAGGAGGATCTATAAGATTTGGAAATGCCTGACTTGTCCCAGCCATGTCAGCTCTGCACTTTGCCATGTGGCACACTTACATCACCATCCTTTGCCAGTTTGCGACCACACCTCATGCTGTTTCCTTCCAGTTCCTCTTTATTGATTTCTTGAGGCCTGAAAAAAACCCCCAAAACAGAATCTTTAAGGACACTTCAACAGCTTTGTATGATACATTAATGTGGGGAAGATGAACAGACTATAGTAAACCTGTCTGACCACACAATCATTGAACACTGAGTTGGAAGGGACCCACAACTGACCCTTTTTTGAGCAGATGTGTAACTAGATGAGCTCCCAGAGCCTCATCCATCCCAAATTATCCCATAAATATCCACCTACACTACAAAACTGCAGTACAAACCAGGTTGTGACACCTCAGTTAGGGAGGACTTCTTTCACAAAAGAACTTTTCCAGATAACACAATAATAGCTGTTGCAATGAAATACATTCTCCCAGCCTTGTGCAAACCCAAGTGTTTTCAAACACAGCAAGCTGACTTCTGAGGCACAGCCAGAGACAACTGCTAGGGCACAGCTGCAGGGCTCTGCACAACAGCAGTGCTATGAAGCAGCAGCCACGAGACACTGGGAGAGGTTTCTCAAGGGGCTGGTTACACAACTTGGCTAAAAAAAACCACTTCCCTCAGTGCTCATGAAGTGCCAGAGCACTGAGAGGCTGAGTGCCTCTCACGAGCTGCCAGAGCCCCTCGGTTGCATCATCCCACACCAACATCGGCTCCTTCCACCCAACGGCCCTCCCTGTGCTCAACACACACAACAGTCTTGCACAGCCAGTCCTGATTTTCCAGGAGTGTGTAACTCACTTTGCTTCACCCACCATGACATCATCAACCCAACACCCACTGCCAGCAAGTGTTCAAGTTACACCAGGCCACGGGCTGGCAGTGAACTTTATTAATTCCAGTGACACCAACCCCCACAGGTAAACTACAAACCCACAAGACCCAACGATGCCCTCCAAGACAGAAGAGATGCAGCATCTGTTCTCTTCCTACTGCTCACACTCCACAGGAACTTGCAGCTAAAGCTTTTACAAACTCAGCCCAGGTCTCTTCTCCCATTTCTGTAAAAACCAGTCCTGGGAGGTGAAGCGTTCTATGAACAGGTTATGCACACAAGCTCATCACACTTGAACAAATTCACCCAGGAACCTCCCGTGTGCTTTTCCACATCTTCCAGCTGAACTGGTTCTGTGGCTGACCTAAATGCAGTAATGGTGATAAAGGATTTATTTCTGTTTAATTAGTGACAAATTTCACAAACATTAGTCCATAATGCTCAGACTGACATTAACATCCCCCTCTCCATCCCTCGAGCAGCCTCAGACAATGCAGAACTTCAGCTTTAACCACTTCCACCGGCTGCCACAGTGAACACTGGAGCTACCCTGCCTCCTTCTCACACGCTGCCAAAGAGACTGTTAAGAGCGGAAATTATTCCAGTCCTGGACTTGAAAGATCGGTCTGGCTTCTGCCACAAAACATGTTTAATTTTAAAAAAGTGATCCACTTTAGCACAAGTAAACCTTGAGCAGCTACAGTTCAAAGCCACAATCTCCAGTGTTACACAAAAACTTCTCCAATTCTTTAGCGCAAATAAATGTTTAATCCTTTTAAATGCAAACTCAAAGTAGAAGGGAAACACTTTCTTCTCCTCCTCTCCATGAAGTTATCAAGACAAACCACATCACATGTTTCTAAGCAGTGCCATTTCCATATTGGCAGTGTTGGAATAAGCAGGTGCAATTACGCCCTGCACCAGGTGGGATATGGAAATAGAGCCTTACTTCAGCTCAGAGGAGTCAGATTCACGTCTTGCTCTGATTCCTAAGTCTGCTTCCTTACACCTAAGGGAAAACATGTGTTTGATACTGATATGGGCAGTGGGTGTGAGAGGAAGGGCAGCAGAGCTGGATAAACGACGGGCTTATAAAACCTTAATTCCTTTCCTGCAGCTACAGATTGGTCAAACGGCCAAAACATTTGCACTAACACAAAGGAAGAGCTGCACACGTGCCCTCCTAAGGCACAGGTTACCAACCACAGGCCTCTCCTGCAGGGCAGCACCACAGGGCTTCGAATCCCACTCATCTCAGACTGCATGCAATGGATGAGTGGCAGCTGGAACTGCAGGGCAGCACCCCATCTCCTCCCCACAGAACACCAGACACAATCAGTCCATTATTATTACACAAACAGTAACCTGGATGCCACCAGAATCACTACTACAAACTAGTAAAGGCAGAAGTTGAGATACTGAGAAGAAACACTACATCTCACCAGTTCTTACCGCTGCCAGCAATGCTGCCCTTGGCAGTGGACACCAGATTAAGAGACTGAGCCAAACTGAAAGCTGTTGCTAAACTAAACTTTCTCTGGCTTTCACCGTCTTAGAAGAATAAACCCATACTGTAAAAGACAAAACTAGACAAGTGCAAAAAATGTGGAAAAATACTCTGCCCATTCCAAGAACCATTGAAATCTTCAGCTGTAGCTGAATGTGAAAGCCACTCTTTTCCAAGCTGGATGATCCCCATCATCCTCACTGCAGCTCTGTGGGAGCTCACTTTTCCAGGAGCACCTACATCCAGTGGCTGACAATTCAAATGCTCCTGCTGCACTTATCTACCAAAACACATCAAAATTAGCAAATACAGACCTTATATCAGAATTTTGATGGCTCACTTTCCTCCGAGCCCTGGTTCCCCATGAGTGGTAACCCTTGTCCACTCTCAGACACAGCCAGAGCAGCATTGCAAAAGCCCTCCCAAGAGAACAGCATCAGAAACAAGCCAAGGCCACCCAAAATTCATCTTCAGCGGTTGAGTATGAGAGTGACAATTCTGTATTTTACCTCCACCCTTTCCTAAAGGACTGCTACTGAAGAGAACAACTTTTTAAAGATCTTGGCTATTCTTCAGTGTAAAAAAAACCCCAAGCTCTGGTCTATTACATGATGACATCAAAAGGAAGTAATTGAAGAAGTATTTTCTATGTAATACGTAATTAAGCCATGAAGCCACACCATGAAGCTGTTTCAGGACAGAACTGTTTGTATTTAAGAACAGTTGTTGGCTGTTCAGTGACAATCCAGCCAAACCCTGCCCCTGGAAAATCCCGAGCCCCCGCTGCCGGGAAAGCACACCAAGGGAACACTGATTCTTCACTTTAAGGGAAGATGGGAGATGTGTAACTGAACATTGCCACAGCCTGCATGGCTCTGGTTCAAAGCAGGTCAGTGGTTCTCACACTTCTCAGCCTGTGATCACCCAGTGAAGCTCCCATTACAACCCAACATATCCCTGTCCACAACGGCACCTGCTGGGTGACACGGCTATGGGAGAAAGGAACAAGTCAGTCTGCTGGCTTTCGGGAGATAACAGGAATTTTGCAGCTGCCTGACCTGGCCTTTTTTCTCTGCAAAGCACTCTAGGAACCAGGAGAGAAGACAAAGGCAGGACCAACTCCGCAGCTACATTTTGCCATAGTTGTGGTGTTAAATCAGGGACCTGGCTCCCTGCAGCATGGCCAAAAGCGAGCAGAAGGAAGGCAAACACTTTGATGGCCACACACACATGTAACGTACATCGAACATACCGACCTTGCTGTCCAAAGCACCAACCGGCCAGGTACAGGCTCAACATCCCACGCACCGGGCACTCAAAGCACAGCCACGCACCCGCCTTTGGGGGGCACACAAAGGACACTCGTGCGCTGGGAGCTCTCATGGAGCTCCCTCACTGGCGAGGCAATGCCAGCACAGTGCAGCACATGGTGCAGGAAGGGAACAAAACAGGACATAAACCTGGAGGATCATGGAGGGAATGGGGTCTCAGCAGTGGAGAAGGAAGCACTGAGTGGGAAAAGCTGGAGTGCTGGCAGTGGGGAGCTCTGGAACATAACTCTGAGGGGGAAAGGCTGTGAAATTAGAAGGGAGTGAGGCCAACAGATGAGAGGATGCTGAGCCCTGCTGGGTGCTGGGTCCTCACTCACAGCCTGGGAGGTCAGGCTGTGAGGGGCAAGAGTAAAGGTAAAAAACGACAGATAAAAAAATGACAGATTGCCTCCTGCACCAACACAGCTGCAGCTCCTCACCTCCTGCCCCCCCAGGCCAGGGAAAGGGGCCAGGACAGGCTTCTTTGTCAGCAGTACTGTCCCCAAGTGCCCTTAAAATGGAAGGCTCAGAAATTACCCTTTCACAGCCTCAACCCGTATTTCCAGACAAAGCACCAGTGAGAAGCATTAACCAACATAAAGGAAAATACAGAACGTGTGCCCCCTACGCAGCACTTCCCTCTGGTTCCATTACACCAATTTTGCACAGTTCTACTGCTTGAAGGATGGGAGACCAGCCAGACCAAGGGAAAAGAGAGCTCCAGAGAGAGTTACAGTTTAAAAGCACTGAAGTACTTTCCCCCCCAAAAAACAATGAAGTATGCTTCCCCCCCCCTTTTAATGTAAACTCCAAAATTAATCATGTCAGAATTTATATGAGAGGAAGGTTTCTAATTTAAGAAAGAAATAAAGGAAAGCCTGTAATATACCTACCCAATATCATTGTCTTGTTCTGCTCTGAGCATGGCAAACCACTGCTGTTTGTAAACAGAGGACAGCCATTCTAAAATTAAAAAAAAAAAAAAAAAAAAAAAAGCTTGGTGTTGTCTTTGGAGGTGGGAATGGGGATGATCATATACATTTGAAATAGAGAAATAAAATGACATTGAAATAATAAAGTTACACTCATTAACTGGACAGTCTATGCAACCCCACCCCCCAATAACTCCCTGTATTCTCCAGCTCCCAGCCTCAACCACAGCAGAAGGGATAAACCTCCACAACTGACAGGCAGTAACTCCAGACTATGTTCCTCTCCTCAAACATCCCCTGCTGCCACAAGTGATGCAACTCCACACATTTTCTCAGCATGCAAAGCTCTGTTCAGCCAAGGAGCCTGTTAACAAGCTCTTGGGAGAAGGTGCTGTTTTCTGAATCCCCAACAGAATTCTACGTAAGTTAAAGAAGAAAACACTATCAAGGAAGGGATAAAAGAAAACAGTGACTTAACAGAAATACGGTAAAACAAACAGAAATTGTACCCTGCTAGGAATACACATAAATCATGTCTTCCTTGGAGAACACACAAAGACTTTATTGGCTGTGTTAATTTAATGTTGCAACCGAGAGATAAAACAGAACAAAACCCAATAATTTGTCACGCAGTTACACAAACAGGACCCCAAAAGCACAGGGTGTAAGAAGTTCTTAGTCAAGATAACAAATAGGGCAAGGGGGCAAGGTCATGAATGAGAAGCAGCTCTGGGAAATGGGCTGGGAGAGAGGAACAGGGAGAGTCACCGTGACCAAAAGCAAAGCAGGAAGCTGATGAATGTGACAAAAAGAAGGAGAGGCGAGATCACGCTGCTGACATCAACTTATAAGTCCTGATTGGAAAAATTAAAATCAGCCCTTGTTCCACTGACTCTAGAGCTAAAGTCCAGACTGTGATAGGAGCAAACTGGGAATTAACATCCAAAGTGCAACAGAAATTAAAAAAAATTAATTAAGGAAAACTCCACAGGTAAGGAACAGAGGATGTGCTACGAGGGAAAGAAAAAAATACCAGGATGGAGAGCATCTTCTCTACTTGTGTATGGGCCTGTATCTATTTCCTACCTCACATTTTGGCTGCAGTTCATTTGCTGTTTTATGGAAAGGGAAAGCACATGTTAGGAAATGTTCAGATAAAAGTAAAACAGAGCAACAAAAACTGTGCTCACACAGACACATTATGTATTCCTGTCTCTTGCACCTTTTCTGCACAAAGATCAGATTGTTGCGAACTCTTAACACAGAATTTCAGGCTTTCCCTGCAGGCCCTACACACACAGAGTATAAAAATAAATAAATCACAGCATTACTTTCAACTACTCAGTGCAATTTCCTTCTCTATCTCCTTGAGAACAATTTCATCTGCAATAATGAAAAAGGCTTCCACCAGAGTGCAAACTACCCCACAAAGGCCTGATCTGCAGATTCTCAGGTACAAAGAGCAGAAGTTCTGATCATAACACATCTTGTGGCCACATGGTGGTACGGACAGATTACAAGGGCAGGCAAGTACCAAACTCCAAGCGCACTTCCACACACACGGATCTCTCTCCTCGTGCCCCGAGCACGCGGGCCGGGCTGCCCTTTCCCTGCAGCGCAGCGCCGCCCAGCCAGCAGGGCGCCCATCGCAGCCACGGACCGGCCCTACACAGCCAACACGGCTCCTCACTCCTCGGCACCGGAGCACCAACTTCACGTTCTTTTTCAGGGCACACAGGGAAATCAGCCACAAAATTGCAGTTATCTTAGAACAGCTCCTCCTCTGACAGACACAAGTAAAAGCCTCTGGGTTTGAGGATGGACACAACGTTTATCCACTGAAGAGCACTAGGAAAAGGCTGCCCATCACAGCCCATCACACATCTGGCAAGTGGTAACAGCAGATATTAAGAGGAGGAAACCAAGTGTAGCTGCAGAAAATTTCTGGTTTGCGACATCTTATGGACATGCTCACAAAGCCCCTTCACAAGGATACAAATCTCACTCTTCTCCTGTGTCACCATTAAGGATCTAAAGAGTCATTCACCCGAAGTTAATTTTTATAACAACCTTTGCACTTTGCCTATAACCCATACCAATATCACTGTGAAGTAAAATGGATTATATTTACAAGCTGAGACTTGTTCTTTTGGGGTTTTATGCATAAAAAGATGTTATCTAGCACGTGCTGGAGGTCAAAGATGCCTCACATGCTGGACCAGACCACTCACAGCTGGTGCTGCCTCCACCTCCCGCTCAGAGAACACTTTTACAGCAGCAATTTGAACAAAGGATAACCAAGTTCATTCCTCTTTTACTGTTTAAGAAGCAGCACAGAAAACAGCCTCTTCTCCAGCTATTAGCTCATTTCAACCAGAACTGGGAGGAGGGAAAGCCAGTATATTTGAGCAGTACTGCTCCTGTACCTGTTCATTTTCACACAGGAGACGGGCAGATTTCTGAGCAGGAAAGGCTCTGGCCCCTCCCTACAGGCACAGAGAGCCCTAATCCAGCTTCTGAGAGCCACATCCTTCCAACATTTCAAAGACAGGAGCTCAAGGTTATTCAGACACTCAGCTACAAAGAGCAACTAAACTGCTGCTGTTGGCAGAGACAGGACATGCCAGTACAGGAAAGGCAAATTGATGGTACCCTACACCAGCTTAATGGCGAGGAAAGCATTTAAGAAGGATCTAACAATTTCATCAGGCCAACAGGCTTCAAAACAAACATCCCAACTTGGCATCACAGCATCATTGTGCTGACATCTACAGCAGCATGAAGGGAAAAGCCAACATGAGATGAAAAAAGATTTAATTTTATAGGAAACAGCAGCATAGCTCAAAGACAGGTTAAATGTTTCCTTATGGTAACTGTGACCCCCAAAGGCTGCAGGTATGGATTTACCTATTTCATACCTCATGCATGAACACATGACAAGAACACAGATGTCAAAAAAGTTAAAAACATAAATGATGAACAACTCATAAAATCAGTACTAACTGGCAGGCGGTTAATTATACCCACAGACATCACAGCCACAGGTGAAGGGAGAGCTCTATTTTTAAAATCTTATACACTGCATAAAGGTGTATAAGTGAGAGCCAGGGAAAATCCAGCAGAGTTAAGATGCAAAATTCATTGTAAGGATTCAACTCTGACAAGGGAACACTGAGCAGAGGGGAATATGAACAAGGATAGCAAGAGTCAAAGGCAGAGCATGAGAAGTCCGAACACTTACAAAGGAGCACAACAATCTCAGGGGAGAGAAGGGAAGAAAAAAATAGCAGGGAAAAAGGAGGGCAGGTGTTTCCTGGGATAAGAGATCACAATAACAGGGAAAAAACATTTTCAAGTCAGAGCCCAACTTGGTAACTCATTTCCAGCTTTATTCATCTATGAGCAGCCAGGATCACACAGCTCCTGAGCAGAGAACAAAGCTGATCTGTGGACTCAGACAGCAGCAGCAGGATGAGAAGGGGCTTTTCATTTTCCAGTGATATTGGAATGTCAACAGCAGTAATCCCTAAAAACATGAAATGGCCTTTTGCTCTCTCAGCTTCAAAAAGAACCAGGCCCTAGGAGGAGGATGTATTTTATACAATGCAGATAAACGGATAAGAGTGGAATATTTGGATATCCTCTCTGTTCCAAATCATCCTAAATCTCTATTAGTAAATAACATTTGTTTTGGAAGAGGGAAGAAGAGTTCACAGCATCTTTTCATTTTATTTTTTGGGTTTTATTCCAAATCCTATCAAAACCTATCCAGCTCTTTTTAGAAAGTAATGACTGGAAAACAGTTAAGTCTCGGCAAGTTTTACTTTCCCAAAAGGAAAAGGATTTTTTGCTTATCTGGGCCCCTGGGACCATTTAAACATTGATAAAATACTACATATTGATTACTGAGCATTTTGACAAACTGACTGATAAGCAGAATGCTTAACACACCTACATGGGTGCCTTTGCAGACCTTTATGCCTGTAATTTTCATACTCAGCTCCTGCTGAATCTTCAACCACAAAGCAGATGCTGGAGATAAACGTGAGCAGTAAGGAAAGTAAACACACTGAGATCTTCTCAATTCCTCTAGGGCAGGAGGAAGGCACATGGAACGTGATCAGCCAAGTAGAATCATGGAATGCTTTGGGCTGGAAAGTCCTCTCAGGTCACTGAGTCCGACAGCTCCCCCAGCACTGCCAAGGACACCAGTGACCCCAAGTACCACACCCACACAGCTGCTAAATCCCCCCTCGGATGGGGACTCCTCCCCTGCCTGAGGCCCTGTGCCAGTGCTGGACAACCCTTTCCAGAAAGGAATTTTCCCAATACCCAAGCCGAACCTCCCCTGGCACAGCTTGAGGCCATTTCTTGTCCTGTCCCTTGTTCCCTGGGAGCAGAGCCTGACCCCCACCTGGCTGCCCTCTCCTGTCTGGGAGTTGTGGAGAAGGTCCCTCCCTGAGCCTCCTTTTCTCCAGCCCCCTCAGCTGCTCCTCATCAGACTCATGCTCCAGAGCCTTCCCCAGCTCTGTCCCTCTTGGGACACACTTCAGCACCTCAGCGTCTCTCTTGGAGTGAGAAGCCCAAAACTGAAGCCAGGAATCGAGGTGAGGCCTCACCTGTGCCCAGCACTCACTCACCTGAGGGCAGCAGGGCATCTCTCTCCACGATTCTGGCTGAGGCCAGGTCACTGATGATGTACTGCAGCCTCAGGTGTGCGAACACAGGCAGGAACGCGTTCCCCTGCGCTGACTCCAGGAAGGCAATGTCACCCCCAAACTCTGCAACACACAGCACCCGCATTACAATTTGCTGCCCTAAATATTTTTCCAGACCCTATTTATATTGGAGTTTTTACTTATTGATTAGAAAAAGTTATTATGGACAGGCAAGTCACGTTTTGCCATTAAAATTAAGAAATTACTCTGTTGCAGGTTGGGGGGTGTGG